>SNQJ01S0063197.1:37389-51436 GCA_010110895.2 Picea sitchensis
ATCAATTCAATTGTGTCTTGGCTCACCTGTCTTTTACTGTACTCGCTCCACTCGCTCCCCATGGCTAGGAAAAGAGGCAGACCGCGCCATGGCGTGGCCTGGGATGCTCGCAAAGCTCAAAGGCGTCGGAGAGAGCAGCTGGAGTGGGCCTTGGCTCTGGCGACCTCCATCATCAGGAAAAAAGCAAAGGAAGAGAAGCGGGCGCTCCTCGCCACCATAGCCGAACCACGTGTCGGTTGCAGCCGAGTTGAGCAGGATGCTGGATTGGAGGAGGATTTTCCACCCTGCGTTGTGGTGGAAGACCCGACCATGGAGGACCTGATGCTCGTGGAAAGAACTGAGGCGACTCTTTAGGAGAAGTGCACCCCCACTCCGGTTCAGGACGACTACATCCCTGGCTGTATCGTGGAAGAAATTCCATGGCCTGGTGATGACAATATTAGCAGCCATGATTCTCAGGCGAAGGGAGCAGGAGTGGCGGGTGCAAAGGTGGCTGGGAAGCAGCGAGCGGGCGACGTTGGTGTGGAAGTGGCGACGGGCACGGTGGATCCGAGTGGCAGCTTGCATGGGTCTCTTCTCCGGAATGAGCACCTGGCTCTTGTGTTTGACCTTCGTGGCCACTTGTCTGATTTGGAGTACCGGGTGTGCACCATGGGACAGAGTATGGACATGCTCCTTGACGCTTTCTCCAACGCGTCGGCTAAGCGGAAATGCCCCCTCTGCGCACAAGCTTTTGCCATCCCAGCTAGGTTCATGTGGCAGAAGGACGAGGACGACAGGCCACCTGGCACATAGGTTTTTATGCTCTTGGTTCCTAGTTTACTTTGTTACTGTTTTATGTATATTTGGACTGTAGGCATCTATCCTGGTTTCCTTCGGGCAGGACAGATGCTACAATGTTTAAGTTCTATGTTGTTACTTGGTTTTACATTTTATCATGCTACTCTGTCTTACCTATGCTGGTTTCCGATTATCGACAGCATTTTTGGTAACTCCAGGCATACTTCTCTGTACATTTTGCAAAAGCTTTTTGCCTCTATAATATAGCAGGGTCTACCTTTTTTATTTAAAAAAAAAAAATTTAATGTATTAATATTTATATATTAATTAAATACATTAATGTATTATATTATTATATTAAGGTATTAATAAAAAATAATATTTAAACATTAATGAATAACTTATTGTATGGATGTAATGTAAAGTACACGATTTAATTATTGTAATTTATAAATTAAATTATTTATACATTAATGTATAATATAATGTATTAATAAAATTAATACATAAATTAATACAATATTAAATAATATATGGCTAAACTATTAATATAATGATAAAGTAAAAATACATTAAAATTACTTTATAATATTATTATATAAATAGAGAACATTAATATATTACATTTTTATTTGAAAGTATCAATTCATTAATATAATATTCATCTATACATTAATTCAATTAATACAATAATCATTAACGCATTAACACAATTTGCTACATTAATAAGATAATACATTGAAAATATATTAATAAACTAATAATATATTAAAAAAGTATTAATACATTAAATTTATAAATTCATTATTCGTATTTTATCTTTATTAATGTATTAACAGTTAAATTTAAACATTACATTAATGCATTGAATTGAGTTATTACTAAATTAACTATTATATAGTAATAACTCAATTAATTATTATAAACTAATACATTAATAATGTAAAAATACATTAATGTGATATTACATAAATGAAATAATATATTAATGATCTATTAATTAATGTATTAAAATGTAAATAAATTAATTTATTAAAGTGTTAATGTATTGATTAATTAATACTTTAATGCAATGTATAAATTAAAGAATAAATGCCTTAATGTATAATGTGATGTATGAATGTAACATGTTAATTAAAAAAATATTAATAATGTATTAATACATTGATAGAGTAATACATTAATGTACTAAAGTATTCAGGTATTAATTAAATAATATATCAATGATATATAAATTAATGTATAAAATAATAAATACAAGTATTAAATGTATTAAATAATTGAAAAATTAATGTAATTTATAAATTAAAGTATTAAAACATTAATGTATAACTTATTGTATGAAGGTAATATTGTGTTATGTATGTCATTGCAATGTTGGGCTATGCCTGTCACATTAGGTTCTATGCATCACATAGTAACAAGGGGTTATGCTCGTCACATTGTGACGTTTGGAAATGTTTGTGACATTGCGTTTTTAGGCATTACTACGTCACATTGCGATATTAGGTTCTATGAATCACATAGCAACAAGGGGTTATGTTCATCAGATTGCGACGTTTGGAAATGTTTGTCACATTGTGACATCAGAATATGCACGTATATCACACCATGGTGCTACGGTTTGTCATATAGTGATGACGAGTCTATGTGCATATCATTGCGACGTCAAAAAGTTTGTCGCACTGTCACAAAAGAAAGAGTTTTGTAACACAATGAGGTATGAGCATGAACGTCACATATCAGAGTGGGTTATGTTCATCACATTGCAACGTTAGAAAATGTTCATTTCATTACAATGTAGGGTTATGTTTGTCACATTGCGACAATGAGTTCTGCACATTACATTATGACAATGTGTTATATTCGTCACATTGTGATGTTTGAAAATGTTTGGCACATTGCGCAATGACATGACTAGGTTCATCACATTGTGACGACAAGGCTATGTTCTTGACATTGCGGCGTCCGCATATGTTTGTCACATCCTGACATTATTATGTTTATCACATTACGACATCCATTTTTTTTCGTCACACTGCGATGAAAGGGCTATGTTCACCATCACATTGTGTCGTTTGTATATGTTTTTCACATTGTGACATTACTATGTTTGCGATGACACAAATATGTTCAACACATTGCCATGACAGGACTATCTTAATGATATTGCAACAAGGTTAAGTTCATCACATTGCAATGTGTGTGTATGTTCATCACATTTCAACGTTACTACATTAGACATATTTTGATATCCATTGATGTTCATCCCATTGCGATGACAGGGCTATGTTTGTCACATTGTGACATTACTATGTTTGCAATGACATATATATGTTCGTCTCATTACATCACTGTATGTCGTTACTATGTCCGACATAATGCAACATTACTATGTTCTTCACATTGTAATGCATGGTGTTGTTCGTCAAATTACAACATTAAGGGAATGTTCATTGCATGATAAGGTTGGTTTGTGTTCGACAAATTGCGAAAATGAATTTTTGGTGAAGTGTTTTTTTTTTTAAATCTAAGTGTTTCCTTTGTGAAAAACATAGAAACTTTGAACTGATGTGATATATTACATAGAATGAAACTTATAATCATACTTGTTCTAAGAACATTGATATCATATGATCTTAAACTATAAAATCTATCCCTTCGAAATAAGCATATATAAACTTAGAGTATGCATTTATGCATTTCGTTTTTTGGTGTCGCAAATTACAATTATGAGGAAAACACAAATATTAATCAAATAATTATATGTTTTATTTTTCTTATATAATGTTTTATTTTTTATTGATATTATGTATTAATGTCTTTTGATATAATAATGTGTTTTTTTAGTAATCAAATATTAATGTCTTTTGTAATCAAATAATAAATGTAACTTCTTTTCTTATATAGTAATGTGTTTTTTCTCTATACAATAGATGTGATTAATATTGATATTGTCTTTTTAAATATATTAGTAATTAATATCCATATTCTCTTTTATTTCTATTGATATAATAAATGTAATCAAATCATTAAGATAACCTTAATTAATATAACCCTAATAACTAATGTATTTTGATATAATAATATGTTTTTTTACATAATAAATGTAATCAAATATTAATGTCTTTTGTATTAAGTAATCAAATACTAAATGTAACTCATTTTAATGTGTTTCTCTCTAAACAATAAATATAATTAATATTGATATATATATATTTTTAATATAATGTAATAATATAATAGTAATTAATATCCATATTCTCATTTTTATTTATTGATATAATAATAATATATTAGTAATTAATATCCATATTCTCTTGTCTATTTATTTATATAATAAATATAATCAAATAATTACAATAACCCTAATAAATAATTAATGGTTCATCTAATATAACTATGGTAAATGTAATTAATATTGATATTGTTTTTTTTTAATGATGATGATGATGATTAACGTCCACTAAGACCTAATTGGTCTATTGGACCTTAAGAGGGTAAGTGATTACTTGTGATCCTTTAGAATTTTGTTTCTGTGCTAAAAAAGCATTAAGAGAAGCTTTCCAAGATCACCATACTTTTGTTGAGTTAAGAGGTTATATATCCATATTCTCATTTTTATTTATTGATATAATAATAATATATTAGTAATTAATATCCATATTCTCTCTTGTCTATTTATTTATATAATAATATAATCAAATAATTACAATAACCCTAATAAATAATTAATGGTTCATCTAATATAACTATGGTAAATGTAATTAATATTGATATTGTTTTAATGATGATGATGATTAACGTCCACTCAAGACCTAATTGGTCTATTGGACCTAAGAGGGTAAGTGATTACTTGTGATCCCTTAGACTTGTTTCAGGCTAAAAAGCATTAAGAGAAGCTTTCCAAGATCACCCATACTTTGTTGAGTTAAGAGGCTATGAAGGTTGGTAGTGTGATCAATATTTTGAAAATGAGATCCAACATGGGTATACTGGACAATCTAAGAGAAAGTGCTTTCATCTTCACCCTTCTTAGTGCCACAAAGGTAACACACTCTTTCATCACATGGCATTTGAATTGACCAACCAGCTTCACCATGGAGCTCGTGGAGAATTTGTTCTATCTTAGAAATGCTTATTTTTTTCTACACTTGTCAAAACCGTATAGATAATTTTGATCTCTAGATTAGAGTTGATTACATCTTTATAATACCTTAATTTTCTTTTTTCCTCTAACTCTTTATCACACCACATTTTTTCCTTAAATTTTGATTTGGCGTTTTTTTTAATAGTATCTTTATTTTGCAAAATGGTTTCTTCCATGATTCCCCAATAGTTTAGCCAAGATCGAGCATCTTTATGCCATCCTCGTTTGAGTCGATGGTGGTTATGACTTGATTTGGAAGCAATTTTAGGTAGCCTCTTGTCTTCCATGTTGTTTAAATTGTTCTTATACATTAGGTATCTAGTCATAGCCATGATCTCAATAGGGGAGAGGCTAGTTTCTATGAGGAGGATGGGATAGGGTGTATTTCCTTTAATTTTGAGATTATAGGTTATAAAATTCCTTTGTATTTGCTCTATCTTTCTCCAGGATTCACGAGAGATACTACATCCCCATACTTCACATCCATAAAGAATAACAGGTGTAACAAGAGTCTCAAAGAGGAGTTTCGTATTATCCCAACTCCAAAGTTCAGCTAATTTACAATTGTTTTCAAGCCCATAATAAGCTTTCCATCCCCCAATAATCCTTTTCTCAATGCTATAATTCCAATTAAGATTGTGGTGAATATCAATTCCAAGATATTTGTATGAATTCACTTCCTCCAAGTTGTTGTTGTCATATACAAAGGTACAATAAGGGATCTTATTGGATTTAATAATCATGACCTTAGTCTTATCAGTAGTAACAGTCATACCCATATTGGAGCAAAAATCCTTGAGGATTCTTAGTTGGTTTTCAACATCATGGGGACTCCTTTCCATAAGAACGATATCATCGGCATAAAGAAGAAGATTGATGACTATACCAGTGAGACTAGGGCCGAAACAACTTTCTTTTTCTAAGCATTCTTCTAATTTATCAATGTATATGCAAAAAAGGGTAGGGGACAAGGGACAACCTTGTTTGACTCCGATATTGCAGTTAGTCTCTTTTTACCAGCCCTCAGTGTTTTTAAAATTAGCAATAACGTTCTCATACATCCTTATTGCAGCATCCCTCAACTCGAGAGGCAATTTTATCTCTTCCAACCTATTTCAAAGGTTTTTCCTAGGAACCATGTCAAAAGCTTTTCTAAAGTCAACAAAACAACAAAAAAGATTAGTTTTAGTATTGCAGAACTCCTCTGTAATGATCCAAAAGGTAACAAGATGGTCCACAGTTGAATCATATCTCCTAAACCTAGCCTAGCCTTTAGCTCTTTTACTGTGACTTTCTATCCAAATGCTAATCTTCTTTTCCAAAATGATTCCATAAAGCTTGGCTAAAATCAAGCTAATCATAATGGTCCTATAATTAGAGGGAATGTTTTTATCCCCATTTTTAAAAATTGGAACAATGAGGCTTTGCATCCAGGGTTTAGGGAAGCCCTGCTTGATTGCTAAATTGAAGAGCTTGTGTATGTGAGGGATAAGGATTGGCCCTCCGATTTAAAAAATTTCAGCTTGGTAGTCTTCAATGTCCTTAGCTTTCCCATTTGCGAGCCGCTTAGCCCCGAACTCTATGTCATCTAAAGAAAAAACTTCTTCCTTTGTACGGACAATAGGAATGGTGTCCATGGCATTAGGGAACTCGTAAATACTTTTAAGGTAGGAATTCCAGTCTGTTAAGGGAATCCTATTATTTTTTTTAGTATTACATTTTAGAATTTGGCTCCAAAACTTCTTAGGATCCAACTTGTATAGTTGTGAAAGTTGATCTTGCCTCTTATTGATATAGTATCTTTTTTTCCTTTTAATTAGGGTTTTGTACATGTTGATCTTATCAAGTTTTAAGGGCTCATTGGAAGCATCCCTAATGGCTTTCCTAGCAATTTTACATTCTTTATCATACCAAGGGTTGGTTGTTCTATTATTCTTTTTATGGGACGCCTAAAAAGAGAACTTGTTAATGGAAGTGGAAAGGGTAGTTGTAAAATTATGATAGAGTTCTTCAATGTTGTCCTTATAAGTTAGGAGTTTTAATTTACTATTTAAATCCTTTAAGAAAATGTCAACTTTACTTTTGATAAAGCACAAATTCCTTTGATTATCATAATTATTTTCAATGGTGCTCCTATGCATAGAAAATTGTAGAGTTGGGGTTAAAGGTTTATGATCAGAGCCAGGTTCATGGTCATTTAAAAGGTCAAAAGTTGTTATTTGGTTGGAAATGGGGATATCACATATCGCATAATCTACAACACTACTACCTAGCCCATGAATACAAGTCATTTGGTTGGAGTTTGGCCACTTCATTACTCCATTGCAAATTATTAGGTCTTGAGAGCTGCACAGATTGACCAACTCAATACCAAACAAATTCTCAATTAGGTCTTAGAGCTTCTTTTGTATCTATTAAATAAAACAAGGTCCTCATCTAGCCATAAAGGATTATGGTTGGAGTCATCACTTAATATAATAGTAATTAATATCCATATTCTAGTTTTTATTTATTGATATAATATTAATATATTAATAATTATTATCCATATTCTCTTTTTTATTTATTGATATAATAAATATAATCAAATAAATACCATAATCCTAATAAATGATTGGTGGTTAATCTAATATAATTACTTATTTCATTTTTACTAAAGTAAAATAATTTAGAAAAAAATCTCTTGCTAGTTACTATGAATATTGAATTGCTTATGGAATGGAGAGTATACAACAATGATAGCATGAAAAGTAATTAATTTAAATTTGAATTGACTTAATCCTAACCTTAATGACTAATAAATAATGTATTTTTAATGCAAAATTCAAAAATTTTCATGTCATTATGAGATATATTTTCAATTTAATGAATCTGATAAAATAGAGAGTATGCAAACTAATTAATGAATATGATGAAATGAAAATATTTTAAATTTGAATTGGCTTAACCCTAACCCTAATGATTAATAACTAATATATTTTTAATACAAAATTCAAAACGTTTCATGTCATTATGAGATATATTTTCAATTTTCACAATTAGTTCCCTTGAAGTATTTTGCCTTTATCAATGACTCACGGATGTTGTTTGAGGGGAAACATTTTTGTAATCGAATCCAGTATCCTACACCTGGCCATTTTAAATACAATTAAAGCATTTAAATCTGTGGACATTGAGACTTGCACATTTTAATCCCAATTAAAGCATTTTAATCCACTTTTAATTCTGATGGTTGATTTGATTCCAACTTTGTAGGTTTTTTTTTAATGTCACGTTAGTTGCACTATGTAAGAGCATGTTTATCAAATTTGTCTTTCTCGCAAGTTTGTCAAATTGTTCTATCTTTAGGGAGGGCTCTCCTCCATTCCCGTGACATACAGTTGGAAGTAAAGTTCGTCAAATTATTCTATCTTCAGAGAGGGCTCTCCTCCATTCCCGTGACATACAGTGGGAAGTAAATGATCTGAATATAATTTTGATGGGTATATTTTTACAATTAAAATGTTATCCTTTTTAGTCTACTGCATTTGGGATTTCTTGAAGTAGAAAATATGTACACTCAATTATATTAATAGTTTAAATAGTTTGAAGGGATGAGATTTTTGGTGAAAATAGAGATCCTCCTTCAATAGGTGTTATAGTTTTCTGAAACTTTTCAACCTTATTTGTATTAGTGGTATGATTTTCTCTTGGCAGTTCCAGTTGACAATGAAAACTGTGATCCCATAGTAATGATCTGAATATAATTTTGATGGGTATATTTTTACAATTAAAATGTTATCCTTTTTAGTCTACTGCATTTGGGATTTCTTGAAGTAGAAAATATGTACACTCAATTATATCAATAGTTTAAATAGTTTGAAGGGATGAGATTTTTGGTGAGAATAGAGATTCTCCTTCAATAGGTGTTATAGTTTTATGAAACTTTTCAACCTTATTTGTATTAGTGGTATGATTTTCTCTTGGCAGTTCCAGTTGACAATGAGCACTGTGATCCCATAGTCCTACCGAATCAATATGAATTGAGTCTATGAAAAAAAAACAATTTTATTGATGTAAGAAAAAGTCTCTTTCTAAAAAAAAGTATGACAATGAGTAATCCTACTGGTAAGATACAATTTAGTCTCTTCCAATTCCAATTATCTTTATGAGATGAATACACAACAAAATTTAAAATGAAAATTGATAAAAAAGACTTGTTGAAACTACAGGATATGTCAATTTTAGCAATGATTGTGCAATCAAACTAACAGAACAAGGTATACACCACAAGGTAAAAATAAGCATTAAACTTTTCATTTAGAAATTAGTCCATTAACATGAATTCATATATAGCACTCCCACCATTGCTCGCTACCACTGTGTATTAATAAGTTGATTAACTTTTTACAATCTATTGGTTGGATAGTCATAGTGATCGTGAGAATTCGACAATCAAGAAGCCATGCTATGGGCCAAGCCAACAACTACACCCACCTATTATGACCCTTTTACAGTTCAAAATTTTTTTGGGGTTCTGTTGGTCAGCTACTTGTTAGAACTACAAGGTTGCGTCCTAACCAATGATGAAACCTGAACTCCAGGCAAATAAATTGTGCAAAATTGGCAAGAGGCTGAAGAGATCTTGATTCTCCAAACAACCTCTAATCGAGACCTTGCGGCTAAGCTTTATTATCTACTCCATTTGTCTCTGCATTAGAAAGAATGAATGGAAACTTACACAAGATTCGAAGTCCAGGTTCATACCATCCTTTTGAATTTCTAGGGATTATTATTAGAGTAACATCAATGACATAAATCAACATTTTTTTAACTGTTTCCAATTATTCTGTTGAAAATAAATGAAATACTTTTGAAGAAGATATAGATGTTGAGGCCTATGAAACTTTATTTCAAGAACAATGAAGATATTGCTTATGGTTCAACAACACTGTTGATTCCCCAATAGTCATGCGTCCCCCCGCATCCACGCTTACCCACTTTATGTTCATTCTGCATTACACAATAAGCTCATTCTACCATTCTACCAACATTCTACCATTAACGTTTAGAATTAAAGGTAATACGTTTTCCATTTAAAATACTGTAATTTGTTCGAAACAGTGGGAATAAAATAGTAGCAGCATGTTAGCATCCAACGCATGTTGATTAGTCAACCCAGATAGGGAAAATTATATGGCTAGTTTGAAATTGAATTTGCATCACAAATTATATGAAAATGCCATATCCGTAGGAGGAATTCCCTATTAAATTTGAATGCATTGTAAAAAATATATATTGTGAAGAAAACACATATTAATATACAATTTCTGAGCAATCTTCTCCTCTCGTGATGTGCAATAGAAATAATAGCAAGAAACAATTTTGTCCTCCCTCTGTATAATAGAAGTGGCAGCAAGCAACAATTCTTGGGAAGAGAACAGGGAGAAAGAATTGAAATGCTTCGATGAGGATTGAGAGTGACATTCATCATGCATCCAAATTAACCACGATTGTGTTAATTGAAACACATGGCAATGCTTCACATCCATAAATTCTTGTTCATTGTTATCCATATAATGAATCATAGCTAAATATTGAATAGTGGGTGAAGAAATAATGTAAGTTGTGCGGAGTAGTGGGTAAAGGAATGGAATGCGCCATCCTTCCACAACGCACACCTGCTAGAGTCGACATTGCACGATTACACTACTATAAGCATAATCAATTGCTAATTTCATGATTAAATAACTAATCTGGTACACTACTATAAGCATAATCAATTGCTAATTTCATGATTAAATAACTAATCTCATAACGTGTCAATTTCATGGCCACTATGTAATTTTTTAATCATATTAAGTAAATGTGAAAAAGTAAACACATAAACGTATGTTTTTATAAATGAGAGGAAGTTAATTTTTGAAAATTTGATTCATTAATTAGAAACAACGACCAAGAATATGCCAACATCTTTCATTATTAGCCATAAAATTAAAATTTATGATTAAAATGTTGATTAGTCCATCAATTAACATAGGAAGACGCCTATGGCCTAATAAAAAAATCAATGTCTTTTCAACTTCCCTCCCATTAGTGTTATTGTTTTAGAAAAGCGGTTTCATTATTACCTGTGAAAGTCGAAGCAAAATCCTTAATACATTTCAGTTTTTCTTTGAGGCATATAAGATCGATAATTTTTTGTCTGCTTTTCCTGTATGGATAGAAAAAAATTTCAATGAAATGTTTCTGCTTGTTGTTTGGTATAGAATTTATTTATAACTTTTAGTTATACTCACTTTTTGGGGTTGAAATTATAGATGTTGAGACCATCGAAGAACTTGTTAAAACACTAATCATAATTTAGTTGGATAGTTAAGTTAACCTAACTGTTATTCAGTTACATGACAATTATGGTCTTTGAATTATATATGTACATCTATGTATATGATGATTTACAGAAGCATTGATGAATAGAGTATGTCTTTTCTGCCTTTGTTTATTTATCTCTGTTCTTCATAGTTTATTGATTGCTTCAGTTATTTACATTATGTTTATGCCATTTTCTTCATTTTGAATCTAACAGTGGTATCAGAACAATTTCTGATCTTGATGCGCCTGTGGGATTGATGAATGGATTTGATATGCATATGGTTCATATTAGAATTCAAACCTGCGATTTGAAACATTGAATATTAGGGTTTGAAAATACCATCAATATGGATTCAAAGGCCAAATTTGTGAAAGTGAAGGCCCCATTCAATTTTTTAATGATTTTTATATACAGTTTTGAGCATATTTGTGATATGCAATAACAGTACCATTAACAGGGCATTTATTATTGAAATCCTTCCTGGGATCTCAAATGATGTGGGGGGTTTATATGCTGCCAAGCACAGTATTGCTAAATTGTTCGTATTCCACAGAGGGATAGATCTTGGGCATACAATTGAAGATGACATGAATGGAACATCGATTTCAAGCAGATAAACTAGAATGGATTGGATCAACGCCTAGGGTACATCATAGTGCGTTGCATTGGGGAGATTAGCGTGTTGGGGTGAAGATTAGTAGAGGAGCTTAGCAAGTTGGGCGCGGTATTGCTAGATTGTTCCCCATTTAGAAAGCAGTGTTGGAACCAGCAATGCAAGGTCCTGAGATGACTGGTCGTGCCATGATGGAAGTGGAAAGACACTCTTTGCCTTTATCGATTGAAGGAAGAGGAGCGGCAAAGTAAAGCCCTAGTTGTTGAGTAGCATGAAAATCGAGAGTCGCGGTTTCATCCAACGAGAGCAGTGGCCCGTGAAACTCTTCCTGGAGATTGAACGCTAGTGGAGGCTGTATGGTAAAGCATGAAGGATAGAATCCGATCTGGAGATATTTGCAATGTTGAAATCAAATCAACTTACAACAAATTTGACCTGTGATCTGTGGAGAAGGAGCACCTTGATTTATTTTTTGACCTAGATTGGTCCAATCCATGAAGTGGGTGAAGTATTGCGCTATCCATTCCTTGACTACGCCTCCTCTCTACCTGCATAGAATGTGGCTTTAATCTCTTGTATATTGAAGTAAAAGGGTTGCATTTTTTAATATTTTTTCAAAAATTACTTTATCACTGATCATAAGCATACCTTTTTTATGTAAAAAAAAGGTGATATAATATTTTGTAAAGAATTATATGGGAGATATAAGATTGAAATTTTATATGGAGGAGTTTTCTCCATTATTATAGTTTAATGTATTTGAAGTTATAAGGGTTTTAAAGAGTGTTTGTAAAGGTGTTATAAGGAGTTTTTAGAAGTTATAAGGCGTCCTTGACCTACCCGAAATTGAATAAGGGGGTCTTTCTTAGGATCTTTGTGTGCGTCTAAGTTATTGGTTATCCTATAGTTTTTTGCAGCATTCAACGAATGATTTCTCTTGACATGCACAACACGATACAGATCCTATAGTTTTTTAGCAGCATTCATACAAGGAACGATTGATCTTCGCATGCACAACAGGATACATCATAATTGAACTTTGTGGCATCAACATACAAACAAATGGCAAGACTTGAAGAAATATTTACAATATTGCGCACATTAATTAACTCAACTACGGAATCTACAATTGCAATAAACAAGTGCACCCTTAGCACAGTGATTACTTGTTTACAAGTAACACATAATAAGATTGATATGTTCAAACATCAAAACAAGTTGTTGTGTGATGAGTTAAGTTTGCTTCGACACCAACAATGTGACTTTAATGACATCAAGGATGAGAATGAAGACGCTCAGTTGACTAGTTATGAAAAACATGAAGATCAGTTAGATGAAGTCCCTACGTAAGAAAAAGTTGTGGATAAATGTATTGTTCGATCATGGGAAGAATTATGATTTAAACGAAACTGATATGGACTAGGATATGAAAATGATGCTAACAACCTTTTTCATATTCCTAATTATAGCGACCTATTTGCTTTGTGAGTGGAGGTTTTTTGAATGATGATAAGACGACAGAGCTTGCGGATATTGGTAAGAAACAGGTACAGGATATAGCTGATGATGATGTTGCTAATCGGTCGGATAAAGAACCCATACAGTGCAAACACTATCACCGGTTTGGCCATGATAAGTCACACTGTTTTGATCTTCACCCATGCAAATTTTGTGGGAAGACAAATAATCCCTCAATAAGGTGTCAAAAGCACAAGCGGAAACAACTTCATTTTGAATGGTTAGGGAATTGGCATTAGGGTTTGAAAGCCAAATTATTGGAGCAGTCTTATCGTCGAATTTATACACAAGTACAGTCGTACTTCATTGGAGATATTTCTACAGTTGATGGACATGAATGTTTTTCAAGATTTGATGATTTAGGGTATGATCGGGGCCCACTTGATGTAGTCTTCTGAGTTGAAGATCGAGTCTTCAGACTCCACGGGAAGACAGTTTGATGTGTTGGATCTCTTCTTGGCCATACTTGCGAATGACGGTCAAGGGAATTGGAACCACTTGTCCTTGACAGGGTGGAAATCTAATTGAGTCAGGTTCCAAGTTTGATTTTGAGTCAGGTTCCAATTATGATTTAGAGACTATGAATAGATGATCAAGTATGCAACCTAGTTCTTGGTATGCAGTCTTGTTCTTG
>SNQJ01S0063197.1:51486-64733 GCA_010110895.2 Picea sitchensis
TGTTAGTTTATGGTCAACTTAAAACCATGCCATTTAGTAGAAGAAATCAGCTTCTGCTAGACATTCAGTTTGTGGTCATCACGAAACCACCAAGAGCATCTTCAGCCAGCCTAGCCTTCTGAATATTCGCTTGACATATGTGATTGTCAAGTAATGGCAGTTTTTCAGGCAAGAACGAAATGATTAAGGGGGGATGTTAAAACACTAATCATAAGTTAGTTGGATAGTTAAGTTAACCTAACTGTTATTCAGTTACATGACAATGGTCTTTTGAATTATATATGTACATCTATCTACATGATGATTTACAGAAGCATTGATGAATAGAGTATGCCTTTTCTGCCTTTGTTTATTTATCTCTGTTCTTCATAGTTTATTGATTGCTTCAGTTATTTACATTATGTTTCTGCCATTTTCTTCATTTTGAATCTAACAAAACTGAGATGATGAATGGATCTACCATCCCATAATCGAATTTATGAAACTTGTCTGCTCGATATACTGTATGGTGGCCATGGCTGACAACTTGTTCACTAATCAACATGGAGATATGTTGAACCAAGAAAGCGTATTGAAATATATATAATTACTACTCACATTGAGCAAGATGAACGATGTTCTTAGTGGAGGTCGCTTGAGACAGTTCATACATCTCAATTCTAGAATTGATCATGCAACAGTTTGTTCCTGGCGTTCATCTCCACTTCAATATTGTTAGTATTTTCACTATGGTTTAATTAAGACTAATATATATATAAAATCAAGGCCGTTGCAACTTCCCTCCGATTAATGTTATTAGAAAATGGATTTCGTTATTACCTGTGAAAGTTGAAGCAAAATACTTTATCCACTTCAATTTTTCTTTGAGGCATATCAGATCAATAATTTTCTGTCTGGTTTTCCTGTACGGATAAAAAAAATTCAATCAAATGTGTCTGTTTGTTGTTTGGTATATAATTTATTTTTACCTTTTAGTTATACTCACGTTTTTGGGTTGAAAGGGTTGAAATCATAGATGTCGAGACCATAGATAAACTTAGATGATGAATGGAACGTAGATTAAAATAAGAAGAAGAGGGATTACTAAAGCAAATATAAAAGAAATCAAGTGCTCTCAGGAGTCACCCAGTCCAAATGTAGAACTACTACAACTGTTGGGGGCGTCTGGATGTGGGAAATGTAAGCAATGGAGCCAATAATGCCACTTCGCCCATAATATCCACTAGATTCCCTTCACTTATCGTAGCCAGTGAAGATTGAACTCACTGTCATTTAGGCCAAACGTTTTGATAAAACAACAATGACGTTATTTCTCCACGAGAGAAACAATTCTTGATCGGGACCTGGAAAGTTATAACTAAGGTTATAATAGTCACCTGAGAAGATGATCTTATATAAGCGACTCATTCGTTGCCATTCTGTGATAAATGACCACTACATTCCTATTTACTATCCTGGTGTGGCACAGAATGAGATTTTTGATGGAGTAATGTTGGTTGTACATACTTAAGAAGCATTTGACCAAGGTAATTGTAGCAAGGCGATCTCCACTCGAATATCTTTAACTTGTTTCACAGCCCCTGAACATAGTCGATTACTCTCATTAACGACATCTTCTTGCATTGAAATTTTCCTTTACGACATTGAACAACACCTTTTTTTCCAAAGAAAAATTACTCGAATTTATATTTATTATAAATCCATTTACAGTCAGCAGCGTGCAATGCATTACTGTCCATGAGCCGAACAGGCTGATAGCAGAAGAAACAAAAGAGCCGAACAGGCGAGCCGAACAGGCGAGCCGAACAGGCTGATAGCAGAAGAAACTATGCAGTTGCCAGAAAAAACAGACAAAACGGCCCTCGCTGGATTGTTCAAGAATACCCGGCCTATCACTGAACCGATTCCTGTCATCAACCACAGTCAGCCCTTTATCAGTCCAACCAAAAGCGTACAGGTAACCAGCTGCGGATGCTCTGTCTCCAGTCTTGTCAGCTACCACTAATCGCCTCCATACAAAAGCTGACAGTAAAACGAGCCCTGAAGATGCTAATCGGATGCTCAGTAACCAGACTTGTATTCAGCCTCCGATCACCTCCCTACAAATAGCAGTCAGTAAATCGAGCTCAGAAAATACTAATGTAGGTCGTAGGGCTAACAATTCCACTATCAGAGTGGAAAATGGAGAGTCTACCGGCCTCTGCATTTAGTGCTTTCTTAGATAGTGCGTCTGCTTCGTTGTTGAAAGATCTGGAGAAATGTTGAAACCTGATGTCTGTAAAATGCTTTGACAACGCCTGTGTTTTGAGTTTCCAACCTTCAATGTGGACAGAGCGAAGGTTGGATTTTTGATTAATCCAGTCAATGACAACACGCGAGTCCCCCAGAACAATCAAGAATTTGATAGACCACGAGGAAGCTAAGAAGAGTGTGGTCCAGAGCCCCATGAGCTCTGCTTTAGTGTTCGAGCCCACACCACAGCTGAAATACCACTTTGTAATCCGTGAGTGGTGTGTTTTGAAGGTACCTCCTGCACCACATCGACCAGTGACCTGTGCAGCTCCATCAAAACAGGCGAGTGTAAAGCCATCAGGCAGCATTATATCTGGAGCTTTGTGTAGGAGTGGAGTGTCCCTGGATGGTTTCCAGTGGAAGGCTGACAGTACACTGTAAACAACAGACTGCAGGGAAGGAGTCTGATCCTCAAAGGTCGCCCTGTTCCTTGTGAGCCATAGTTGCCAGCAGACATGGGCTGCCAGACAAAAAGGAGGAGATCTTTGGGAGGTCCATAATTGGAAGCAGTCAGAGAGGGAGTCACTTTGCCAGGTAAATGGGAGCGAGAGATGGTTGAGCAGAAATGCCCAGACCATCCTAGCAAAATTACAGTGGATAAAAAGGTGGTGAACGTCTTCAGGAGCCTGTCGGCATAAAAGGCAGATACTAGGCCCTTCCCTTCCACGGCGTTGAAGCGAATCCCAGGTTAGGATCTTCTCCTTCCCTGCGAGCCAGAGAAAAAGTTTGACCTTGAGCGGGATAGTCCACTTCCAGATCTGGAAGAACCAGGAGGAGTCAACACWATAAAAATGTTGGGAGAGGAGGGCCGTGTAGAGGTTTTTAACCGAGATGATACCCGAGGCATCCCCTCCCGCCCACAGCAGAGTATCTGGCAAGTCAGTTAAGGTGATACCTGCGCTTCTGAGAGCAAGAGTAAAACAAGACCATTCAGCCGCTCGCTGTCCACTAAATGACAGGTCCCCGCAATCCGGCCAGGAATCCGGCAAAATGTGATCTCTAGTCGGTAATTGGACACGATCTAGGGTCAGTAAATTCAATGATCGAAGATGTAGGCAAATAGAAGGAGAAAGGAGAGAATTATCCTCCAGCCCGAGGATCAAATCTTTTCCCAAAGAAATCTCCTTGCCAGATCCAGGCTTCCATCGAAGCCAATGGAGGATCACAGGCGAAGCGGCAACCAGGCCTTTCCAGAAGGGGGAAGCCCAATTTTGCTGTAAAGAAGGCTTTCGTATCCAAGTGCTGAACGGTAAGGAGCCCATGTACTTGTCTGCAATGATTCGGTGCCAGATGCACTCCTGAGTTGCTGCTCGCCAAAATGAGCTAGCAAGGAGGGCAGTGTTGAAAATGAAGAGGTTCTTAAGACCCCAGCCCCCCACTCTTCGGGGTTTGGAGAGTGTTTCCCAACCACAAAGATGAAATCGCCTTCTACGGGCCTGTCCATTCCACAGAAAATTGAATGCAAGTCTGCGGAGAATGTGGATGACTTTTTTTGGAACCCGCTCTAGGGTCATCCAGAAAACGGAAATACTTTCCAGCACTGTTTTTATCAGGATGTACCTGCCCCCCATGGACAGCCACTTATTGCACCAAAAATCAATTCTTCTTTCGAAAGTTGCAACTAACCAGCGCCAGTCCTCCGGAAGGGTAGCGCCCAGTTTCAGCTGGTACCCAAGGTATCTGAACCCCTCCTTTAGATCAAGGAAGGAGAAGGGGAGTTGATCCTTGAATTGGAGGAGATCGGGTGCCGAGAGTCCCCAGTAGTGGGCTGTAGATTTCGATTGATTGATGGATAATCCTGTAACCGAGCAGAAAAGGCTGAGAATATCTTGTATGATTAGCCACTCAGCAAAATCTGCTTTTGTCAGGATGAGTACATCATCCACAAACATTAGGAGGAAGATATTAATAGACTTTGAAACTTTAATGCCAGAAATAAGGTGAGCATTGTAGCTTTGAGTGAGAAGAAGATTAAGTCCCTCCATAATCAGTATAAAGAGGTAAGGGGATAGAGGGCATCCCTGTCGGAGCCCCCTCTCAATTTTGAAAAATGGTGAAGCCTCTCCGTTGATCAAGACATCAATATTTGCAGTTGTAACACAGGCCAGGATCCAGTTTGTGAGGTTGACTCCGAAACCTACAGCATGTAAAATGAGTCTCAGGAACTCCCAATCTATACAGTCAAACGCTTTCTTAAGATCTAGTTTCAGGACTAGTGCTTTTTGGTTTTTATGCTTGATGCTGTGGAGGCATTCGTGAGCTGCTCCGATTGCGTCTTGTATTCTTCTGCCCTGCAAGAAACCAAGCTGTCCTTCCGAAAGGCTCTTCCCTAGAAAAGGCTTGATGCGATTTGAGATGACTTTGGCAATGACCTTATAGATGAGGTTACACAGGGCTATCGGTCGAAAGTCATTGTAGGTGCTCGGGTTGCTTTCCTTCGGAATAAGAACCAGGAAAGTTGAGTTAATGCCACCAGCAATTTTTCCCTTGAGCCGTGAATCCTCAACCATCTGAAGAAGGTCCCCACCAACTAGATCAAAATAGTGAATGAAAAATTCCGTGGTCCAGCCATCTGGCCCCGGACTCCTCTCTTTTTTAAAAAGTAACAGGATATCTTTGAGCTCAGTGAGAGTTACAGGCTTAAATAGGACAGAGGCTTCCTCATCAGTTACCAGTTTAGGAAACAGACCTGCCGTGGATACCTTTTCACAGAGATTAAAGTTGTTTGTTGTTTTATACAGATGTGAAAAATGGGAAGCTGCTTCAGACAGTAGTTCTTTTTGCCCACGAATAAGACCATTTTCTGCGCTTTCAATTGACCAAATAGATTTTTTGTTCCTATTAAAGCTGGCTACCTTATGAAAGAAACTTGAGTTTGTGTCTCCGCATTTGAGCCAAATAGCGCGGCTACGCAATCTCCAGCAGGACTCCTCTTCTCGAAGCAAGGTCGCTCTGTGTGTCTCAAGTTGTCGGAGGCTGTCGGACTCCCCTTCAGTCAAGGCCGAGGAAGTAGTCTATTGTATAAGCCAATTGATCTGCGTCTCCAGCAGTTGTAGGCGGGCCCCCTCCGAAATTTTCTTTTCCTTTAGCCATCCAATCGATTTAGATTTGAGAGCTTTTAACTTCCGGACCAGGCGGGTTTGTGGATCTTCCTCCGCAAGAAAGCAGTGGTCGGTCCAGACAGCGTGGACTAGATCCGAAAATGAGTCGATAGCTAACCAGCAGTGATTGAATTTGAAGGGAGTCGGTCTGTGAACCGTTGGCTGTAATTTGAGAAGAACAGGGGCGTGATCCGAATAGAAAGGATAAACCACCCATGCAGTCGGAGCAACGGATGAAGTCAGGAGACTCTCGACCACAAGGAAGCGATCCAGTCTTCGAGCAATAGCATCTCTGCCAACTCGTCCATTACGCCAAGTGGGGGACAGGCTGTTCGGCAGAATATCTATAAGGTTATTTGATTCAAAAATCTGTTTGTATGAAGCCTCAGCAGCTCCCGGTAGAAATGAACCTCCCCAGTGTTCTTCAGCCGAAAGAATTAAGTTAAGGTCGCCCCCCAGTATGAGATTAGGGATCGAGAGAATTCCACTCTGAGATAGGTGTGTCCAGAATGGCAGCTTATCAGTACAAGGGCCGTAGACGTTGAGGAAGGCCACCTCCTGATTGGTTGCAAGGGAGCGGCCGATCAGCAGAATACCTCCCTTGGAAAGGAAGGGTCGAAGTTCAAAAAGATCTGGATTCCACGCTATCAGCAATCCGCCAGAATTACCCAGTGAATTAACAGCCACAGTAACCCAGGAAGATCGAAAAAGATGTAGGAAATCTCGAGCTTTTTGCTCCTCCGAAAGGGTCTCTTGAAGAAATATAATGTCAGGCTTCGTGGACTCCAGAAGCCGTCGGAAGGAAGCCGTCTTGAGGGGGCCTCCGATCCCCCGAATATTAAGCGAGAGCACAATCATTACCTTGATCGTGCCAAGGCCTTCGTTGCTCTAAGGGCCTTTCCATCCAGGGGGGGGTTGACAGCAGGAGCCTGTGTTGAGTTCAGTTGATCCTTTTTCTTTCTGGTGCTGCGTGTCTGAAGTGGAGAGAGCTCCACTCCTATGCCTCTAGACCAGGCAAAACGCTTTTCCTCAGTTTCAGTGGGTCTAATGGAGGATGAACCCTCCCCACAGGCTGTGTTGATGTGCTCTTTCCCTCGAAAAACAGGGAGATGGATGAAGTCTTTTGGAGGAGCTGAAGCAGGGAAGGAGGAATTTAACTCTGCCAGAAGCCTAGAGCCTTCGTCAGCAGGCTGGCTATATTCAGGAAGTAAAGACGAGGAAACTTCCAGTTCAACAGGGGAGTTGTTTGGAGAGGAAGGTACGTCCAAGGGGATGACTGGAACCTGATACTGGGGCAATGGGACAGCTGGGGGAGCACCAGTCTGTGGAGGAGCAGGTATGCCTGACTCACCAGCTCCCGGGTCATTTACACTGTGTGTATTGGAGAGCCAAGTGAATGCACTGTAGAGTTCCTTTTCATCAACCGAGAGAGTCTTATACAAAGTAGGACAAATCAATTTCAATTTGGATAGTGAGGAATCAGACAGTCCAGTGTGTGGAGGAGAGGACGGATGTATGGGTGAGTCTAGATAGGCAAGTGAGGGGTCAGCCTCCATATAAGCAGGAGGATTTAGGTGTAGATCCAGATCATCAGAGGGGTCGGAGGGTGACTTACCAGGGCAGGTGCGACGAAGGTGGCCAGTTTCCCGACAGAGGTTGCAGCGAAAAGGGATACCGAGATAGTCCAGCTTTTGAAGGTGTATGCGACCTCTCCACTCGATTTCCAAGGATTCCAGCAGCCCGGAGGAGATATCAATCTCAACCAAGACTCTACCCAGCTTCCTCAAATTACCTGTGTGCAAAAGTGAGTCAAGGGCTATGAGCCTGCCCAGGGAGTTTGCTATAGCAGTTAGCGCTCCTTTGTTCCAGAGAAAGAGTGGAAGTCCTGGGAGAAGTACCCAGATGTGTTTGAAAAGGAAGACCTCAGTGTCCGGGTTGAATGCAAGCCTCCAGCGTTTGAGCATGAGGCTGCTGCCTCCTTCAACCCATGAGGAGGACAGAAGAAGTGAAGCATCCTCGGGAGTGTTACAGTGAAAGCTCAACCAGCCATTTCTTAAATATTGTATCTCTGGTGTGTAACCCAGAAGGGGATACCAAATTTGCTTAATCCATTCCTCCAGGGACAAAGAGCTGGATCGTTTATAGGAGAATCTGCCCACCAGGGTGCAAGTAGACATCTTGCAGAGCTCTTCAAATCCAACTCCGTCTCCAAGAACCAGCCTCCTAGATCTTCTAATCGACTTCCACGCCTTTCGTCCTTTTTTAGCTTGGCTGGGTGTGTTTGTAGCTAAAAGAGTTCCCTGTGTATTTATGTGACCAGCATTTGGCAGTATGGGAGATGGGTCAAGTGTAGTCTGAGCAGGTAGGAACGATGGAAAGGCAGGGTCAGCAGAAGAGTTTATAAAGGTGGGCTTAGTGGGGAGTATAAGTGGAGATTTTTCGAGGGAATCAATCTTGTCAAAGAGTCCCGCTTGTTCCCAGATTAGTTCATCAGCTGGGTGCATCAGGTCAGCTGTCAGTGACTCCATAGCTCAGGGTCCCGGAGGTAGGCCCTTAGGGGAGGATCGAGGCAGGAAAGGTGGAGAAGTGAGCCCAAAGAGGACGACAGGGAGACAACAGGATAAAGAAAGGATAAATGTCTGTAAAACAGGGTCAGAAGGAGAAGAGGTAGTGTTCAGAAGTTTGAGTGAGCAGGACTATAGTTAAAAGGAGTCGCCTATGAGGAAACGGACGGTGCCAAACCACACTGTAGATGGAGAGTCGTTCCCAATAGCACAATGTTTCATCTGTAGCTCCCAAGTAAAGACGAAGAGCAAAACAGTTTCTGTGCAGAAGGGGTCAGTAAACCAAGACTTTGGCGAGAAAGTGGCCGACAAGCGCTGTTGATGTAGAGAAGAATCCAAAAGCACTATGACTCGCCCGCTGATTTCAAGTATAATAATACAATGTACTAAACCCAGTGTCCTGATTCGCCCGTAGCTTCCCAGTAAAATGATAAAATGTACAAACTCCAGAGACCCCGAACCCAGCCAGCAACAAGAGGAAGAGAGTGTGTTCAGTGAATCAGTCCAAGGGCAGTAACTGACACAAGCTGAGTAAAAGTTAGGCCGATTCGTCAGGTGGGACAGGATCCGCAGGGGGTCGACAAAGTCACCGTAGTAACCAGTGCTTGAACTCACGAGGTCTGGGCGCCAAAATCTCTGGTCCAACCCAGTTCAAAACCCTGCAATCGCCCGCCATCACATTGAACAACACCTGAAGCAGCTTGGTTCTATTCATGCATTACCTTTACCACCTGCCATCCCATCGAAAGCTTAACTTTTCAAAGAGGGCCATATTTCATCTTGGTAGGACGAGTGTTTAATCTTGTTAAGACCAGCATCAAAAGTGTTGTTATGCATGGAACATTTGAACACAACAAAAACAAAAACTTTAATAATCAACAATGGTAATGGTCTTTTTTGTCATTACATGGATAAAATAACAAAAAAATCATTTTTTACTCTTTCCTTTGCATCAACTCTTTGTTTATACGATTGGTCGTTGTTCTTCAATTGTTTCTGTACTTTTTCACGGATTTCATTTATTGGTCGTTGTTCTTCAATTGTTTCTGTACCAGTTCACGGACTTCTTTTATTTGTTTTGCAAAAGATTTTGTATAACACTCTTTTGAGTTGTTTCCAGCAATGATGTCAAGTCAACAACTCATCTAGGTGACTTTCCATTGGCAATTTGAAATGGAGTAAGCTAACTGCACTACGATGGGACGTCTCGGGCACCGGGCACCAAAAGGTAGAACGCCCAGCCGTCATACCCCTCCGCCGCCCGCCCAGTGCCCCGTTCCGCCCCTCCGCCGCCCAGTCCCGTCACTGCACTGCAGTTGGACGTCCCCTCGCATTCAATGCAATGCAGGGTGGTGGATCGCGCCCCTCTTCCGTCCCGCTTTGAATTTCAAAATTCAGAGGATTTAGCCCGAGAGACCAAATAAAATATCAGAAGCAGGCCCCTGCTCTACCTGGTTCAAATATCAGAATCTCGATCTGTGGCTGCGGATATTTCTTCCTACAACTCAACCCGATCGGAACGATAGCATGCGGATGCCCATTTGCCTCTATTTCCATGGCAGTGCGTTCATCATGGGTTCTCCAATCTGGCGCTGTTTTCATACGCTGTGTGTTAGAATGGCCCTGAAGGCTCCTGGGACTGGGGCCATATAATTGAGTCCCTTCAAATTTGTAGGCAACGCTTGAATTTCTCGAGGCGAATTATCTGAAGTGTTGGAACACCCGATTTTTTTTGTTCCTTGTCCACTAAATCGTTCATTTAGCAGGTTTATAGATACAACTTTAACGGTCTCGGTCTCTAACACTGGGATTAATTGTTTTTCTAAGCTGAGTTGCCAGAATAGCGATGGAAATGATGATTAGAGTCATATTATTATTAAGTACGTTTTATTGGTCGACGGGGAGGCGAAGGGATGCCTATTTATTTACACCGAGGGGCATTCGTTTCAATACATTTTCAGATCAATGGCGATGGAGGCGTGTGGTGAAGACGAAAAAATGAAGTTGTTAGGTGCGAGTATCAGCCCCTTTGTGCTACGGGTTCGCATAGCACTTGCCCTTAAAGGGATCCACTACGAGTTCATAAAAAAAAACTGACTAAATAAGAGGCAGCTTCTACTGTAATTAAACCCTGTTCACAAGAAGATTCCAGTGCGCATCCACAATGGAAAGCCCATTTGTGAATCGATGATTATTGTGCAGTACATCGATGAGGCATGGGATAGTAAGGCACCCAATCTTATGCCCAAATATCCATATGACCGAGCCATTGTCCGCTTCTGGGCTGCCTTTGTAGACAATAAGGTAATAACTTGCCTCTATAATCACCTCTCGTTTCTTTCCTTATCGCCGCTATTGTCTTTTTGAAAGTTTTAATTGCGTATTTTTAGTTCGTAATTAATATGCCCATGCTCTTTTTGGGTGGCCTCAGCTCGTGCCATGCATTCAGAGAGTTTTCACAGGCCAACGTGAGCAGCAACAGAAAGCGGTAGAAGAATCGGTGACAAACTTTCTTGTATTGGAGGAAGCTCTGCGAACGAGCCTCTGCTTCTCGGGAAAACCGTATTTTGGAGGAGATGAGATCAACTTTATTGACATCGCATTGGGTGGTATGTGAGCATTTGTCAAAGCCCTCCAGAAGGCTACTAATTCAGTTTTAATAGACGTGGAGAAGATGTCGTTGTTAAGCGCATGGATGGATCGATTCTGTAAGGCCAATGAAGTGAAAGAAGTTATGCCCGATCCGGCCAAGCTGCTTGAATTTATATCCGCCATGAGAGTCAAATTTACAACACCACCTGCTACCAATTTACAACACCAACAACACCACCTACTGCAATTTTAATTATTTTATTTGCAAATTAAATAAATCTAGACTTGTTGGACTGAAGATCATATGAATATAAACAAAATTTAAATAATTATTTACATATTTTTATTTTTATTATAACAATATGTTTGTATACACACTTTGTATTTTCCACATAATGAGAGTGGATTTCATAAAAATCAATTGCCCCTTTTAGATTCATGAACTTTGTACAATCACCTTGTACAATTTTAATAAATATGTTAATAAATGTGAGCCTCCAAATTGTAATTATCTTTCCACTTTTAGCTTAACTTCATAGAATCACCTTTTACAATTTTAATGAATATGCTAATAAATTTTAGCATCAAAATTGTAAATGTCTTTCCACTTTTAGCCTCTTGGGCCAATTAAAATTAATACTTATCTTATATATATATTGTATCTGTATATATAATAGTATTTTCAAATTGTAAATACAATCTATATATATATATATATCAACATTTTTATTTATATGCAAATATGATGTATGTTTTTCTTTATAAAAGAAAGACATGAGATTTTCAATAGTATCTATATTATGTCAACATATGTCTACATATATAAAAAATTTATATCTCTGTTTCATATATTAGCTATATAAAGAGAAAGAGGAGTGACAAGATCTAAGTCATTTTTATGTATGTGTATGTGATTTTTATTTTTACATGTGTTTATAGAAACATATTAGTATTACATTTGTTTGGATAAAAACTGTGTACATGAGTTTATGAAACGTTCAACGTTTCGAGTTAGATATAGATTTAGAACTATTATATTGTAATTGAGACTATTGACGACGAGTTTTATACAGAGGCCCGAAGAAATTGAGAACTAGTTTTTCACACTCAAACTAGAATTCCACCCTGAGATCAACCCACCAAAAAATCCAATGGCATCTAAAGCCAAAAAATTACAATCATTCAAAAATTAATTTAACCTAGGGATTATGGACACCCTAGAACCCATAGTTTCCTGAAATATGACCACATTAGGCTTTTCTTTCTCCATCAATCGTTTTAGGGCCACTAGTTTGGCTTGGTCCCCTAGCCCCTAGACATTTGATGAAAGGAGTTTCAATTGGACCGTTTCAATTGGATCCCTCTACGGGGGCTTGTCGTTCTCTAACGACCTCGATAATAGAAAGTTGCTTTCCTTTATTAATTTCTTTGATAGTCTTTTCTTGCACAAATATGAGAGTAGACCTTTGACCTAGAGGGAACATGCCCCAACCTGAAAGGGAGTCCATGTTGAGACCCCCAAAGAGGTTTGGAGCCTTCAGGGATCGTCCTTGAGGCCTACGATTGTAGGGGCCACCCTTGAAACTACTATTGAATGAGGAAGTCAAAGGGGACAAGGAATCCTTACAAGGATTCTCCCGTAAGGGAATGGAGAGTGTTGCAAGACTATCACGCTCTCAAGGGTCTACAATGCCCCTCACTTCCTAGTTAGGAATCAGAGGATTTTCTTCCCCACCAAGCAAAACATGAGGGATAAGGGGCAAGACAACCGAAATTCCATCCCAGTGGCCCAAAACTTCACATAAAGGAGAGACGGGTAAGTAATCACCAGAGGAAGGTTGGTTGAGGCCATTATCCATACGCATTTGGGTTCATTCACTTGAAGGAGAAAATGTGTCTAGCCGAGAGCCCACCTAGTTGTAGGAAATATTTCGATTGACTTCAATCCATGGAATCAAAATATCTCCCACCATGAAATTCCCACTATAGCCATCGGGGTCCTCTTTCTCAACTTAAAAGGTTTCCACACCTTGAGAGGATGAACTTGTAGATTTAGAATTTAAGGTATTGGGATCCCAAAATATTTTACTCTAGATTTGCTTCGAAAACTATAGGGGGGAATCTACCACTATGTGGCCACATATATGACAATGTGCACACTGGAAATACACATGTACATAGTCAAATTATTGTACATAATGTCAATATCCCAAGATTAATTTGATTGATTCAAATAAGCCCTTCATTATATCAATCTCCACCAGCACACGCGTTACAGAGTGCATCCCTCCAAAAAGGAAACTATCGTCGACCACTATAGTGTTCCATAAATGGTCCCCAATGGCCTTTATCATACCACCAACCAAAATTCCATGGGTAACCTTAGAAGTTTTACCCAGACTGGGACTTGTCCCATTGTTTCTGTGGCCACATCGAATAATGGGTGCCAGGGTTTCAATGACAATGATGAAGAGTCCATGAACAAAAATTCTTTCAATATATCCAATGTCACCTCCTTCGATTGGAAAATGAACCCACACCAACCTTTTTCCAAAAGGTGACACACAGGTACATAGGCGAGCTTGACACACCAAATTTGGTCCATCCACTTAATTAGGTTATTCATAGAAACCCTTCCGCCTGAGAATTTCCCGACCAAGGCTGATTCTGATAGGTCTAAAACCTTGTCCAAGTCCAC
>SNQJ01S0063198.1:0-17435 GCA_010110895.2 Picea sitchensis
AAACACTCTGTTGTGCAGACCACGTCACCATGTCTAAATATGGCCTCCATGCGTTTGTTTGACACGATCTTAGGAACTCCTGTTGACATACTTCTCAAAATAATTCGTTGACCCCCTGTGTCCCTGAACTCCATCTTCATGACCTGATAGCTCATGGTGAAATATCTAAGTGAGTACAACCACTGGACCTCTAATACCACATTGGTGTCTGCCAAATCCACTACATAGAAGTCATCGGTCTATGTGTAGTTGCCCAATGTCACATCCAATCCTCTGATCCATTAAGTATAAGTCATGTTGTATTCATCTATGACTTCCACGCTGAACTCCTCAAAGTCCTATGTAGGGATGTGTCTCCTAATGACAAGTGTTGCATCAATGAAGTTGTGGGTGGCCCCACCATCGATCAGTGTTGTAACTCTTTGCCCCTGCAAAATGCTTCTGATCCTGAAGGTATAATACCTGGGAGCTCCTGAGAGTGTGGCAATGGTCACTCCCTTGACACCCTCATGTGTCTCATCGGTGCCTTCTTGGGGACTCTGTCCCCCATGTCCTGGGTCCTCATGATGTTGTCATGTAGTATGGTTGGCCTAAAGTCTTTCACCCACCCTCTCAATGGCTTGGTTAAACCCTTCGTGAACAACATCACCAACCTCTGCTTAGAGATGCTTGTCACCATAACTGCCATCCTCTGGAACTCTGTGACATATGCCTCTGGTGTGCATGTCTATCTCAACTGAGCCAACTCCCTGAAGTGGATCTCAAGATCCTTCTTATCGAACTTGGCCATCAACCTCTGGGTGAAGTCCACATATGATGTGATGTTGGCATGCCCTTATGTCACTAGCCCATGGTACCACCACTCATGAGCTTATCCATCCAAGTGTAGGGTGGCAAACTTAATTTCCTCTGCCTTTGTCATCGAGTCAAGTTGGAAGTAAGTGTACCCAAACTCTAGCTATGCTCCTGGAAGATCCATCAAAAGATGGGATAGACAACTTTCCAACCTTGTGCAAAAGATCATATTTCTGTTGGTTTTGTGTTTCTTTGTTCCATTCCCTAGGCATGTTTCTGTACTTGATGTTGCAGTAGTCTTGGTAAGAAATTGTTACCTGAATATCTTCCCCTAACGCCTAGTCCCTGAAGTAGATGGTAAAATCATCATTCTGACCTTGTTGCCTATGTGCTCCTATAGGCTGCTCCTCAAGGAACAGTGGCAATATTTGCCTAGGCGTCCTCTTCCTCTTGTTTGTGGGACACTCTATAGTCGGATGTGGGTATTGCTACCATATGAGTGATCTCTACCTCCTTTGTGGTTGTCCTCTGCATGTACTTTGTCACCTCCATGGAATCCACTGAGTCCTTTCTGACATGCATCAAGTTTGTTCCCTCGTTGTCCCACCAGCTGCGTGAGCACCTCGAGGGTTTGTTGTTGGTACCTAGCCATCTCTTCTTGTCTTTGGGATGTCTCATTATGTCTCTTGGCTAAGTCACTCAGTATCCTGAGCATACTCTCCTCTGAAGCGTCTTGTCTGTCTCCCATGACTTCTTCTTCCTCTGATGACTCTGATCCTGGGAAGGGTTTCCCTCCACGTCCTCTAGCTCTTCTGTAAGTGATAAATTCCTTGTCTTCAGGCACCATCAATGCCTCATACAATCACAAGATGGAAAGATCACTAGCTCTAATACCACTATAATATCCCCAAGTACGCTAGGCTAGGATATTATGACCTTTCGTGTTATGTTGTCTCTGGTTGTGTGCTTTTGTCAAACAGTTTGCATTACATATGTTTCTCTATTATAATTTAGTTGACATCTTTCTACAAATAGTTTGCATACATTCTACTAAAGACTTCAGTTAAACACATTGCATACAATCCAAGTACACATGAGATAGAAGAGACAACATGGGCATTTTTATTATGAATGAAACCTCAAACACAACAATAACAAGTCTCTAATGGTTGTTATGGCAGTTGCATTACATTAATGAAAACACAACAATAACAAGCCAAAACCTGGAATAATGCCATGACCTCCTCAATAGATGAGATCGAACCCTCTAAGTGCCAAGAGATGGGCTCACGATCCTCCTCACTGCCTCCAAGGCTCCTCTATGGTTGAAAACCCTCACGGCCCTACAAATAGAAGAAAGTTGAGCCCTCTAGGAAACACCACGAGCCTCCCAAGTGCCAACAATCCTCCAATAAGACCCTCACGACTTCCTCAAACCCTCATGGCCCAGCAAAGATGGGTCACAGCCTGCTCTAAAGCCTCACAACCTCTTCCAAAGCCTCACGGTCTCTTCAAACCCTCACGACCCTGCAAAATATGAGTATGTCCACCCCAACGAAGCTCCACGAACCCTCTCTCACAACCACTATACCTCCATGTTGAAGTAGAACCACAAAGATGATGCTCAAATGAAGATCTTGGATGGATCCTCCTCCTTGTCTAGCTAGGGTGGATATTGCACCACCGAAACAAAACCACAGTGGAAGGGTTTTTCCAAAACCCCAACGAAAATCTTGGCTCACAAGAACATTCCAAACAAAAGATCAATCCAAAACATAATAATGAAAGTGAAGCGCTACCCCTTCTTTTATAATCCTTCGATGATCCTTCTAGATCTTTCCTCTTTGACTTAATCCAACATGACCCTTATTACTCTTTTACTTTTCACTTAAAGATTAAAATTTACTTTTACTAATGTTTAAGTAACTCTTTAGGCTTTCACTTAAAATCCTCCAAATACACCATAAAAGATTGGGCTTGGCTTTTGGACAGATTTGAAAGGAAAATTCTCAACTGGAAACACAGGTTTCTCTCGATAGGAGGAAGATTTATTCTGATTAAAGCGGTGCTAGAAAGCCTTCCGGTCTTTTGGATGGCTTTAGCACATATTCCAGCCACCGTATTGAAGTCGCTCCGTCAACTCTCATTTTCTTTTCTTTGGGCTGGCTGCAACAAGACTAGATGCTTTCATCTCAGCAAATGGGAGGAGCTCTCTAAACTGAAATCGATGGGGGGTTGGGGCCTAAAAAACCTGCCCCTCTTTCACAAAGCTCTTTCGACCAATACTTTTTGGCGAATTTTAACCTGTCCAGGACTCTGGAATACAGTCATCACAGCTAAGTATCTACATCATCTCCCAGTGCATATTTGGATCAGACACGCTGAAATTCATCCACCTACAGGTTCGCCGATCTGGAAAAAAATTTCTTCTACCCTCCCAATTATATTAAAGGGGCTTTCATGGTATCCAGGGGACGGGCATCTGATTGAAGTTGGTCATGATTGTATTTTGGGTCTGGGCAGTAAAGCGAGCCTCTCTTCATCGCTGCGCGCCCTTCTACATGAAAAAAGTCTCCATTTCCTTCAACAATTCCACCGCCCGACTTCAACCAGCCCTCTAAGTGACACTTGGCTGAGCGGACTTGAACTGCAGCTCGATCCGATACACAGGACAGAATGGGACGAATTCATACATCAACTCAAAGCTTCCGGCGTGCGGCTGCATACACAGGAAGACTCCCTAATCTGGATCGGGGGCGACAGGTCGGGATTACTTTCGGCAAAGAATGTTTACCTTGCTCTGGCAGCACAAAACTGGAGGACAGTAATTCCAAATTGGAGACAGAGGATATGGCAAGAACATGGCCCACTAAAACACAAATTATTTACTTGGCTCCTGCTCGAAAATAAGCTTCTGCTATGGGACAATTTACAAAAGCGCGGATGGGAGGGCCCGAATCGTTGTGCTCTTTGTGCCAGGGATATGGAATCAACGCTGCATGTTTTTGTACAGTGCTCATTCACCTGTTCGATTTGGACCTATATCACATCTGCTCTAAATATTTCCACATTTTGGGTTGGTAATGATGTCAAAGCATGCTTTCAAAACTGGATCCAGCATAACAGATCTCTTGCTTTGCTTCCGTCACACCTGTGCTGGCTCATTTGGCTGTCCAGAAATGCGGCTATTTTCAATGACAAGAAGCCGTCCTTCCACTTTATCACATCTCACATTCTGACAAAGGCAACCAATCTTGGCAAGATAATACAGCCAAAGCCTCCGGATCGACAACCATTTCAAATTCCAGTTGATAGGGTGGTGGCCTGGTTCGATGGGGCCTCACAACAAGGAGGCGCGCTTTGTGGAGCTGGGGGAAAAATAGCTTTAAGCACACACACCAATATTCGTTGGACGCTGAACGGTGGTCAGGGTTCTAACACAAAGGCGGAACTAATAGCTGCTTGGACTTCGTTAGTGCTGGCTAGTCGCCATACCGATACCTTGCTACTCCTTGGTGACTCCAAGCTCACAATCGATTGGCTGAATGGACTGGCAAACTTCCATGTGGCAGCTCTCAATTGCTGGAAAGATAGGACCAAGGATGCTACTTTACTCTTTAGCAAGCTCACCTTCCAGCATATTTTCCGAGAGGAAAACTCCGAGGCAGACCTCCTCTCTAAAAAGGCATTGCTCCTTCCTCCGAGCCAAATTAGTTTTTCTTATTGGGAGGATGGCAATGAAGGACCCATCTACAAGATCAATCTATGACTTGATTTCTCCATAGCAGATTTGGTGCCTTGATGGATCTAGCCTTGAATGTGAGGCCACTGTTGGTTATGAACAAGTTTATAGCGGATTTCTCCTTGTATTTCATTTATGCTGCTGTAAGAGAAGTCGTCTTGTAAATATTTATATCCTTTTGAATATAAAGAGCACTTTTTTTCTCGTGGAAAAAAAAAGTAACTCTTAATCTAAAAGCTACTTTATTACCCTTTTATTAAATGTCACTTTAGAAATATAACATCTCCTAGCTAAGTGACATCAAATAAACCTCCTGGCTCCCCTTTTCTTCAGTGACTATAGCTAACGGGAGTCATATAGGCTACTAATTCATCCTCCCATCATGATCACGTGGAAGGGAACATTATAAATTTCAGTATGCATGATGTAGTCAAATAAAATTAAACAGTCCTTTGTACAATATTTTATTATTATTTCTTGGAGGAAAGAGTGGATCTAGATCTCTCTAACGAATATTTTATTGTAAGAAAGTTTGAGTTAAGACTATAAAATAAAGAGATCTCGCATTTGCAAAAATATGATTGGATTTGTTGGAGATCCCATCCAAGCTTAGTTGAAGATCTATTGGGAGGAAAAAGTCAAGGGGCAAGTTCATATGTGAGATTTTTCATCTCTCTTCCCGTGTTCATGGATGACTAGAGTATATGCAAGGATTGTCATTGTTTTGATACTAGAATAACCTTTGTGAAAGGTAGTTGTACTCCAATAAGAAGAGATTAGGGTTTGAGGTTGCAACCCTCCTTAATCCTTGATGTAACTTTGAATTGTGGGGAATTTTCTGTTGTAATTGCAGATTGAGTGTGGAAAATTATGGCCCTCTTGATCTTGTGACGGAATCAGATTTGAAGATGCGATGTCTTGTTGGGTTGTTCATTCAATAGAGTTGTCCCACTTTGTCATTTTCATTTTTGGTTTCATGTTATGGTTGTTCTTTCACTATTTAATGAATGCACATTCTTCTTGGCTATAATTTTATGGTTGTGATAGGGCATATTTTATAAGGCCTCTCACTTATTTTTGCACAACCTAAAACTATGTTTTGGACTAATTATGGTACATTAGTGTATGGTTTAATTACATTTTCTCCATAACATGCAAACCCTCTAGTTCGTAGATCTTGACTCCATCGCCCATTTGATAGGCACTAGTCTCGGAAATCCACCCCACCTTAATCTAAGGAATATCATAAACACTTTCCTAGGGATTTCCCCCTTGTTTCAGAATACCCCCTTGTGTTGAAAGAGAGTTGGTCTAAAGTGAGAGGAAGTGTTGTTGTGGTGACATTGGGAAACCTTCCTAAGTGCCTCTAGGGTTGCACTTGGTTTTGGACTTTGAATATCTTGAGTGTGGGTTTAGGAGGTAACATTTCGGCACCATTGTCAGGAACAAAGTCTAGTTCCTGTTATTTAGTGGAGTGGCTACAATATGAGGGAATTTCTTTGAAGACCTTATTGTCATATAGCAACTCCATGAAGGAACGAATCCCTATTCCCAAAGATTTTGAAGTGACTTGTTGATTGTAGAGGTGAGGCCATTCAACAAAACTTGAAGGCATTTGAAGCTTCACCTAGTGACTCCACAAATATGAAAATAAGGTATGTTGGCTGAGTGTTTTTCAAATTTCATATCAGCTTCACAGATTGAATATTTAGAAGTGAATAAATATGGCATTGCCTCCATGGATGGTCGAGTGGTATGCTTTTTTTTATTTTTCGAGTATCCTAGGATTTCCAAATGAACTCCCAAAGCTATTTTGGGATTATCACATTGCAAAATTTCATGGATATATTGATTCAGCCACAGTACATATTTCATCCTGCATGAGAATTATATCAGATCTTGATATTTTCCATGAGGATGTTATGATGAAAATGTTTCCACTCACCTTGGAAGATGGAGTTGTAATGTCCCAGCTAAATTTGTTGGTCTTTTTCCTAGTTTAGTGGTGTAAATATATTGTCAAACAGTTTGTGCACAAGGAAATCTCAGTCACAACCTGCATATATTTTGACTTTCCGCTATGACTTACAATATCATACTCAAGATGATACCCAAAGACTTTATTTGCATTAAAATATGGGACAACGGGAATACATAAATATCTCAGCAAATAATGTAATAACAAATGATATGGCACCTGGTATATAATTTCAACAGGTTGTCCTTGCAAATATAATGAAGGATATATGTTGTAAATGTCAATTATGTGTGCAACAACTCTACTGGAACATACAAGTCTGATATATATATATATATATTATACTTTGTTGAGGATGCAATGTTGTAAGTAGTGAAATCAACCCAACCAGTGATGTATAACATCATCAACAACTAAATTCAACCCAACATCATATAAGCTCCATCCTGGCAGTGAACTCGCCCCCCACACCCTGATAATTTGGTTCCTTGTTGAGATGGTGCACCCAACACCACAGAGTCCCACCCCACAACAGTTTAATCAGCCCAAAATCAAGGGAAAACTCGCCCAACTTCCACATCTAAACACCAACAAACTGATATTCGCCCAGCAAAGAGAAATTCACCCCACAATAAGAAGATAAGGCCAGAACTCGGCCTCTTTAACCAGAAATTCGCCCAACAAAGAGAGAATCGCCTCACAACTCAAGAAATACAACCTACAAACTTAGTTCGTCTTGCCTCTACCCAAACTCAATCTTCTCAAAAGGGATTTGGCCCATACACAACAAAACTCTGCAGCCAAACAAGAAAACTCAGCTTCAATGAAGAACTCAACCACTAACAATGAAATCTCAACTATAGGAAAATAAACTCAGTTGCAATGAAAGNCAGATCTTGATATTTTCCATGAGGATGTTATGATGAAAATGTTTCCACTCACCTTGGAAGATGGAGTTGTAATGTCCCAGCTAAATTTGTTGGTCTTTTTCCTAGTTTAGTGGTGTAAATATATTGTCAAACAGTTTGTGCACAAGGAAATCTCAGTCACAACCTGCATATATTTTGACTTTCCGCTATGACTTACAATATCATACTCAAGATGATACCCAAAGACTTTATTTGCATTAAAATATGGGACAACGGGAATACATAAATATCTCAGCAAATAATGTAATAACAAATGATATGGCACCTGGTATATAATTTCAACAGGTTGTCCTTGCAAATATAATGAAGGATATATGTTGTAAATGTCAATTATGTGTGCAACAACTCTACTGGAACATACAAGTCTGATATATATATATATATATTATACTTTGTTGAGGATGCAATGTTGTAAGTAGTGAAATCAACCCAACCAGTGATGTATAACATCATCAACAACTAAATTCAACCCAACATCATATAAGCTCCATCCTGGCAGTGAACTCGCCCCCCACACCCTGATAATTTGGTTCCTTGTTGAGATGGTGCACCCAACACCACAGAGTCCCACCCCACAACAGTTTAATCAGCCCAAAATCAAGGGAAAACTCGCCCAACTTCCACATCTAAACACCAACAAACTGATATTCGCCCAGCAAAGAGAAATTCACCCCACAATAAGAAGATAAGGCCAGAACTCGGCCTCTTTAACCAGAAATTCGCCCAACAAAGAGAGAATCGCCTCACAACTCAAGAAATACAACCTACAAACTTAGTTCGTCTTGCCTCTACCCAAACTCAATCTTCTCAAAAGGGATTTGGCCCATACACAACAAAACTCTGCAGCCAAACAAGAAAACTCAGCTTCAATGAAGAACTCAACCACTAACAATGAAATCTCAACTATAGGAAAATAAACTCAGTTGCAATGAAAGCAAAATGAAGAAATATGAGTGATATTTTTCCAATGACCAACTAGGGTGGATAGCGTCACCACCCAAACCAATCTCTAAACTCTCAGTGGGTTTTTGTACCAAGATCCAAAGTCACAAGAGTTGTCTCAAAATCAATTTTAGAAAATAAGAAGTGAATAATTAGAGAAAGCACCCTCATTTTCATTTTATCTCCTAGTTGACCATTTTTTCAGACCCTTTTACCCTTTTAATAAAGTGAACTGACTTTTATAAACTTTAAGTCACTTAAACACCCATTTTTATAACTCTTTTTAATGTCAGAAAGTGATTAATTGGTTTTTAAGACATTCTTGGACATCGAAGTCCCTTTCTCGTCATCCCAACCTTTAGATATTTTCGTCTTGGTTGCAATGAACTATTGCACAAAGGTATCCTCTAAGATAATATGATCCAAATAATATCGTCAATGTATTTAATTAAAGTATGCTCAATAATAACCCAAACTTACGGAAATTGTCGGAATGCCACGAAACCAAGAGAGAACTCTGCGGAAATGATCTTGATGATGAAATATGGTGAATGGACTAGCCTGGCCCCCATATAACTCCTCCAAATTTCCCAAGCTCATTGTTATCCTTGATTTACTCCTCTGGTCAGGATAACATAAACTCATAAGGTCGCCTCTGATTGCAGGGCAGGGGAATCCAAAAAATAGGGGACATTATAGTCCTCCCTTCCCAAAGATTGTTTGTCCTCAAGCAATGCCATCACAACTTGACACTCTATCAACTGATCCAGACCGAAACTGAAAATGATACTAGGGTCCCAAACCACCCTGGAAGATGTGAAGCATCCTTCACTCCATGCATGATCCGACAAGGTGCGGACATAAGAGGTCTCTTGAATACTACCGCTAAGTAGGGAAACTTGATACTGCAATAACTCGATCAACCCCTCAAAGAACTACTCTGATAGGGAACTAAACTCATGAAAACAAAAACTAACTCTTGTCTCTGTTTTAGTTGTCGAACTCTCTAGTACTGAAATCCCATTGTCCCAAGCTAACCTCAGAAAAGAACCACCATACTGACGTTGTGTCACTCTGATCATAACCATCCGACCGTCGTTCCCAATTTACATCATGCTCTTCTGGAACTCCAAGATTAAATACTTGTAAGGGATGAGCCTACTACCATGAATAGTAACCTGCATAGAAATCCAAGTAAAGTCATGGCTTGCAAATCCACTGCCATACTCGATCTTGAATATCAGAAAAAGAATTTTGTCCCGATCACTAGTAATGACTCTAAGTTGATCATGGACTCTAAACATCTCTCCACTAGATAGTTTTGTCACCTGTGTTTCCCCATACTCTAAAGAAATCACCAGGAAGTGTGTGAACTATGACGACTAGTCAATTGTTGTACACATACTATCTGCTCCCTGCACCCTCGGTAATCCTTTGATGCAATCTATCAACATGCTCTCCCACTCTTTCTCGAAAATGGGCAAGGATGCATCAACCCTACTAGATGAGTGTGCCCTGAACTGTTATGCTAACCAATTGTATACTCTCCCATATCGTCCAACATATCGTCAACAAATCCCCTCCATGCGAAACTCTCTCGAACCAGTCCATAAGTGGTAAAGTCACCAAGGTCCCATGTGAGCATGTATGATGTGGAGAAACCTCTACTCATAGCACTGATTTGCAAGGGGATAACACACAAATCTTCCCGAATGCCTCTGATAAGCCAGGAAATCATAATTTGCACAAACTCGGTCAACTCCTCAGAAGACCACTCCTCCATGCAACCAATCTTGAGCATTTCCATAGTAAACTCCGGAAAGAAAAAACTGGTTATCTCATCTGCATCGACTACCAAGTTGTCAAGCACCGCATTCCCCGAGTCCCTAACTAATCTTCGAGGGGAACCATCATGTTGATATTGCACCCTTATGATCATGACCGTATGATCACCATGCTCAGACTATGCTCTACTCTCCTGGACCCCTAAGTTGAACTCACTATTCTAGATCATGTCTCGCCAAAGCATCTCAGTGAAGTCAAATTCTTCCAACCCATGGATAGACTCGATCGTGTGTATCATGAGGGAAAATCTACCTCGTCCTATAGGACAAAGTTCAACAACTCCTCTCACAATATCCTCACAAAGACACAACCCAATCACTAACACGACCATTTTAATCATCCTCATCGTTTGAAACAGTCTATCACTCTGATGAATGCCAGGATCCCACCATCAAATTGGAAGTCCTCCACTTTTGATGTCTGCGACAATCTCTGTGAACCACTCCAATAGATTCTGGATCTCTTCATGTGCACTCTATACATTGATCATATGGTCCAAATGAAAAACCCATGCCATGGCCACAATGCCACCTTTCTCATCCAACTAACTTAGGTGAACCTCCCATGTCCTATTGTATATAATGAGGGCATCAAATAATAGAAATAGATGCCTCTGCCACTTCTTGCAAGATTGGAGAGTGACTAGTGTGTTGGTCAACCCCAAGGGCATGACCAAGAAATCATAATTAAATCTAGAAGCAGACCTACAACTATCTTGCTACCTTACCCTCATCTGATGATATACTAGATGTATATTGTCCCAAAACTCCACTATCCACTATTGTGTGCCAATGAATACCCATGCATATTGTTTCCTATCAATCATCTTGTACCATCTTGTATCCCTTATGCACTATTGTATCCATCCCTCTACTGGTGTTGCCTAAACCTGTATCCTAGAGTGTGTCCATGTATGTCATATACGTGTCCACCCAATCCATGGATGCATATACTTCCCTGTGGCCTGGTCCACGAGGAATGTGCTCAACTATCTCCTTCGTAGCTAAGCCTTGATCCTTTAGTGGGCTCTCTAAAAGAAATGGCTCGTGATCCCCACAATGAAAAATAGGAGCATAGTCTAAACCATATGTGTCATACCTCTCCTCAAGCACCTGCAACTCTAACTGTTCCTTGTGTGGGATCGTCACAAGAGACTCCTTCCTCAAATCATGAGTGCCACTCATGCCCACATGTGTCACGGCTCTCGGAGATGATGGAGTCTCTGTTGTAAGTGATGAGGACCGTTCCAAACTCAACTGGTAACAAAGCTCCTCAACCTCCCTTTACTTGTCTTCAGTGAACTTGATAGCAAGGTCCCTATCTATGAACAACTGCAAGTAATCTTATTTCATCTGCTCTAGTGCCTCTTTTATTATGTGCAATTGAGCACTAATGACACCGCCTGCAACTCCTTTTTGTCTCTCCTCCATCTGGGTTTTCCAAATAAGATCTTCAATGAAATTATGAGCACCATCTTCCCTTGCCAACAATTGTACAATTTGTTCCTCTGAGACCAATAACTGGTCCTTCAAGTCCTACATTATTGAAGGCCTATCTTCATATTCATTATAGTGGCATGGGCTATCCCACAAGGGATTTTCTTATTTACTTTCATCTGAATGTATGTTATCCCCATCAACACCAACTGAATTACTAGACGATACCATGCAATGATGGGACTCATGTGGACTATCATCCTCATACAAAATTTCTGATTTGTTTTCATCCACCAAATCATCCCCTTCTTTGTCATCCTCCACGCATGGCTCTTTAGAAGAAAGATCAATATCCCATGGAAATTTTTTAAGTACCCAATCCTTTGTCATATTCTAGTACAATCATGTATGCATTGTCATAAGTATCATAGATAGGATAAAGCACGAGATCCTCATCAAACTTAGGTTCTAGCACACCATCATCATCATGAGCATCACTACTAAGGTATGATGTTGAATCCTCCACATTGGTTGATTGGTACACTTCACCATATGTGCCATCAACCTGTCCATCATGTGTGCTAGTGTTATAGGCCTTATAGGACAACACTAAAGGTGTATTAGACATTGTTGTGTCATCATCCTCATTTTTAAAAGCATTAGAATCTTCAGAAACTAGTACATTTTTCCTCGACACCTTCACCTTCTTGTCCATTGATACTTGGGGTTCATAACACTCAGGATGCTTGATGGTGAAAAACTCCTTGACTGATGTTGGTTACTACTCTCTCTTCCTACTCTTGGGTTGACACAGGTTCATATCTGAACAAGTTTCCAACAAAACCCCCTAAAACTATCGCCCCTCCTGGTAGACCAGAAGGCAACACAACACACTGAATGTACTGTGCAATCTCACCCGAGATAGTCCTATGGGTGACTGCAATGCTCAGATGCTTATAGTCTAGGAAAGAGTGGGGATCTGGGATTGCAATTAATCTTTTTAAGCCTTGTCCTGGTTGTTATTTCTATTATTCTTAATGTTCTTTTATCTATTAAATCTATGCATGCATTCTAATAGATCTAACCTATAACAGATCTCACAGATTTATCCATTCATCCACTCATAGTTTAACTACTTGTATAAGGTAACATGTAATCAACCACAACACATAACACATATGTTACCGTGGTTCACCCCCTCCTGGGCTACCTCCACAAAGATCTGGCTTCTTATGCTATTTTATTAAGAATCTTGTAATAGATGGCGTTGCACGCACTACAATTCCGATCATACAATCTCAAAATATTTTCCATGATCCTCTATGAGGCCGACTATATCGCACCAAGCTCCTCAGCCTACGATCTAACCCTCAAGATCTAGCTACTTGACTCTCCTACAACTCAACGACTTACAAAAAAATGGTATCGGGTCTTACAGTAGTTTCCTTAACCGAACAAAACAAAACCTAGGAACCTCTACCTAGGCCTCCTAGGTACTTATTTATACTAACTTTTAGCTTATCATCCATTACAATCTCTTATAAAAACCCTAATTGTAATGTGGTTAGTCTTTCCTCCATGCACGCCTTGCACTCTTTCCTTCTTTGCATGCATCTTTCCCTCGCACGTGATGCCTTTCCTGCCAACTATCTTTTTCCAAATTAAGCTTTATCTTCCCAAAAATGTGTTTTTCCTCAAAATTGGTCTGCGCCCAACAAGCCCCCAACATTGACATGTGGCTCGTCCCAAACCACTTAGCTAGTGTGCGTTGCCTCGACAGTCTCTTCTAGGCTGTGGAAATTCTTTGCAAGTTCCCTTCCTTTTGCTTGGACTTGCGTGGCCTTCTCTGTGAGCGCTTCTATTGCTTGCGTTGTGATATCCTTCTCAATCATTGATGCACACTCTGTTTGTTCTTGCACTATGTTCTTCTTCTCCTCCTCCAACTACGTGATCATCTGCATTGCTTGCTCTTGAAGGGGTTCCATATGCGCTTGTTTTTCCTGCTTCTGCGTCTATGCTGCTTTTAACTTTGCATGCAACTTCTTCATCTATTGTGTTCCTTTCAGACACTCTGTGATACTCATTGTCTTCTGCCTCTGCTTGAGGTATTGGATTGTTGTGCTTACTTTTCCTTCTTCTTGGTCCCACTGTTGGACCTACTCGTCATCCTCCAGCGCCGTCTAAAGTTGCACTGCTCTGTCAAACCATCATGTTGCTGCGTTTATTTGTCTTTCCATCTCATCGATTTGTCTTGCAAATTCTTGTTTTTTCTGCTCCTTCACCTCTGGGGGAGTCGTTGGATTGATATTTTCTTTTATCTCATTGATCTTCTGCATGTACTAATTGAGTTCTTGCGCGATGAGGTTGATCATTTCCTTGACACTTCTTTCTACTTCTTGCGCACTGTCAAGGATGCGATTATACACCGTTGTCAACCCATGTTCCATTTTGTTTGCACATTATTTTTCTTCTTTGGTTTCAATCTTGACATGCTCGACTACCAATTCTAAGGCTTCCTTTCCATTCTTCATATGTTGTAATTTCGATACATATGTTCTTGCGCGTGACTACACCTCCTGTGCGACATTGAACTAAAGCTTTTACAGTTCCTTAGTCGGTATTCTTTTCATTACCAAATCTATCTGCGCCAGATCCTTCAGTGGTGTCTGGGATACAGTCTCATCCATATGCAACATGTTATATGTAACTTGGAAGTTCGGGCTCGCCTGCGCTATGGTTTGGATGGTATCTTGCTCGCTCGACGCGACCCTTGCCTCTACTTCTATTGTTGTGGGGAAGTACTTTGTTCCCCTTTCAGGCCTATGCCCTATTCTCATTTTCTCTAGGACCTGTCTCATGTTCACCAACTCATCTTGAATTCGACCTCTTTGTTGCTAGGCATCTTCGAACTCCTCAGTTGTGCACTCCTGTACTTTTTATTCCACGAGGTCAGCGTCATCCTCAGTAATTGTGTATTCTAGCAGTTGTTTGTGTGCCTTGGCCTTCTTGCACGACCCCCCTGTGTGTATAATTGGTCACTTTGGTGGCCCTATTTCTTGTGGGGTAGATGTCGAGGGGTTTTCTTGTGTAGTTGTATCCCCCATTTTGCATTCTTCTTGTGTTGGGGAAGTGTCATTTTTTCCTTCCTGCGTGTCTTTCTTTAGCACACTCCCCTTCTTATATTTCTCCGGCTTATGGCTAGGTTTCTCAAACTTCGTTGGATTTTTGGCTGCAACAGTGTCACCCACAGGTGTCTTGTTTCCCTCTGCTTCGACCTCCGTTCCTCGGGGTACTTCTTTGGCCATAACTGGGATCTTCCAGTCATCTTGCCAATCGCGCATTACCATTTCTACATCTTCTTCGCGGACGCAGTAACGGAGTTGCAGCCATTCCTTGGCTGGATCCCTATGCCCCTATGTCCACATGGTGTGGCGCGTGGCTCTGAAGTTTGCAATCCCTTGGTATTGCACGACAACCTCTGAAGTGATCCTCCATGTATTCACTATACTTTCCTGAATGTTGCTAAAGTACCGCGCAAAGGTACTTGTGTTGCCACTTCTTATTTTGTGGTCTAAAGTGATTCCCATTGAGGTATACCGTGTTGCACGACAACGACCTATCATATCGCAAAAATAAGAATATGGTGGCTCCCTCCACCTAACTAATGCTATGAGGATCAATAGCCAAGAATAATGGAAGTTTGTCCCCAAATCCTGCGCATATTTGCAGTTATCAAGGAACGGGTTCAATAAATACAGGGCTCAGCTAAGCATAGTTCCATTGGCGCACTGTGCTGCAGTTGTGACGACCCCGACAGGGACTTCCTCCTTGAAGAATTTCCTGAGCATCTTACAGGCCATGAGTTTGGTGTCCATTCTCTTTGCCGCATCGTTGATCCTTTTAATAATTATATCGCGCGAGCCCCTCTCTATGCCGTAAGTTTCCTTCATCTCTTCGGCAAGCACTTTCTCCTTTGTTTTTTCATCCAGGTATTGCGCGTGACTCTCACCCATGGATGGTAGACCTGTGATGAATGCAATAAACTCAACGTCGATTGAGATGAGTTCCTCCAGCCATAAAAATCCTCCATGGAGAACCGCCATTAATTGCTTGACGCAATTGTTTACTTCCTTCCCCCTGCCAAAATGGGGAATTTATACTAATTTTATGATACATGTGTTAACCAAGATGGCTTCCCATACCTTTGGTTGTAGTATAGGATCGCCACAGGTTCATGTGTCAATGTTGTCCATGTACACCTACTACAAAAATTCTGGGAATTTTCCAGTGTCTACCACACAGTGGTCCGAGTACTTCATCTTTTCCATGCAACCCAAAAGTGTTGGCGTGGCCTTCACTCCCTCTGGAATGCGCGGTAATATTATGGTTGTGTCAGGCTGCTTGTGCGAGGACCGCAGCATGGGTTGTTTTCCCTTTCTTTTGACCAGCGCGCTAGAGGTCTCAGCCTCTGCATGTCTGTGCTTTGCGCTGAATTCGGGATGACCGGTCAGATATTCAACCAACCCTTCTTGTTGTTTTCTAGACCCTGCTTAAGGATGTGGTCTTGGCATCGCAGCCTCTGTGTCCGCATCGACTTCCCCATTTTCTCTTTGGGCTACTTCGACCCTCCCAGGTTGTTGTAGGTTGCATGTGTCGTCTGTTTTGTGGCCCTGCGCACCATCATGAGAATCAATTTCCATGGCAGTTGTTGTTAGGGATTGTGTTTCTTCCTCCATCGGTGTAGGGCTTGCTGGTTCGACTCATGGCGAGGCAATCACGTCAACATCAACAAATTATTCTCTCTATGTAGTTTCTTGTTCGGCCTCTATGGTTTCATGAGGTATTCGAACATTGCTACAGGTTTTCTTCGTTGTTTGGATCAGTGCACTAATATTTGGTGGTGCCATCGTGGGTATATCTCACTTTTCTCCAAAGGGGCTCCCACTGGTTCGCACTGTGCACTCGTCTATTCGCTTCAGATATGCGTTCTCTCTATCGTTGCAAGTTTGCGATTTCACAATAAATTGTAATTTATTCGAGTTTCTTCTTTATATAGGAGGTGTCATCAATGTTGTGAAACTTCTCGAAGAAGCTTCACTGGTCGTGATTAATGTAATAAATCTTTATGGGTACATTCCATTTAATTTTCATAAATTCTGTGAGTTGGTACCTTTTTTCCGTAACCGTCATTTTTCGTTTTTCAGACCGTTTGTCCTTTTTCCTGTGCGTTGAAACTTTTTAAGTACGTCGTATATCTCTAATGTAACATTTCCTTAGTGCACAGTGTGTTGCCCATATGTTGTGTGCGGACATTTTTATTTTCGTTGCACTGAATCCACTTATGTTGCGCACTGTATTTCCCAGTATTTTTGTATTTTCTGTCTTTTGTATTTTTGTTTTTCTTTTTTCTTATTCTTGTCATTTTTATTTATTTTTCTCATTTTTCTCTCTTAACTTCTACTATAGTACACTATGTACATGTTTTCTTACTACGATGTAACTTTTAAGTGCCAGGAGGTCGACTGTCCCTGTACAGTTTCAATCGACTCCCATTGATCAGTCCTTTCAGTTATGTGCCTCCCAAGTCTTTTAACTGTATAGATCCCCCATCTATGATAGTCTTTATTTCATATAACCATGTTGAGGGGTATTAAATCCCTTTTGTTGGATCATGTTGTCATTGATGCCAATGGTTTGATTGATTGATGTCATTGATTGATGTCAAGTGATTGATTGATGTCATTGATTGATGTCAAGTGATTGATTGA
>SNQJ01S0063198.1:17445-58626 GCA_010110895.2 Picea sitchensis
GGCATCGTTATTCATGTAATGGATATGGTCACAAAGCTTTTGAATGTAGATCTTATGAAAGAAGATATAATGGAAGACTCTATAACACCACAAGGTGTTGGAGATGTGATCAAATAGGACATATTTTTGTTCACTGTAACTTTATGAGATGCTACAGCTGTAGTGGATTTGGCCACAAATCCTAGGAGTGTTGGAACACAAGAAGAAAGTCCATGATGAGGACTTCACATAGAATGGCTAGAAGAAGGAATACAGTAAGAAAGGGAGACATCTTTGAAAATATGGATACTCAAAGCTCAATTTCTGAAGAGAAGGGTCATCTACAGAAGTGGGTGAAGAAGACAGAGCAGCCGGATCAGAATGAAATATTGAAGGGAAGTTCAAATGTGCCATTTACTAAGGCACACACAGGTAACAGTGGTGGCAGTCGCGTGTCAGAACACTAATACATTAACTACTGATACTAGGCTTGTTAATGTAGTTAATGTATTAGTACTAGGCTTGTTGTAGGTTAATGTATTAGTACTAGGCAGACAATGATTCTTACACCTACAACAAGCCTAGTACTAATACATTAACCTGTTGGTGTTTCAATTATTGACTGAGATGATATTATCAGGAGAAAGGCATACATGCAATAAATGATGGAAAGAAAAATAGTTTCCTTAAATCTAATCATAAATCACATATTAACACAATGATTTACTTTTCATCATTAAAGACAAGAACTATGAAAATATTGAATCAGATAACTTATCAACATATTCAGAGGCTCTTACTCATTACATCATCCATTCATGAGATAAAATCAGAAATAATTATTCTTCAAATCCAATCACACACACTTTTGATGAACCGTTGCACTTGACCTGGCACCATGTTCCCCACCTTTGCTATCTCCACAGCCCACGATGAGTCTTGTTTGGCATGTAATTCGACTATGTCATGCAAGTAAACAAATTCATCGGGTGTGCCGAATTCCGAGAAATCGATGTCTCTCATCCCTAGGTTGATCTTAGTCCAGCTCTTTTCGCACTCAACCCATTTCTCTTGGATTTCCTGAGGAGGTTCTTGGGCCATTTTCACCCAGTATTCGACCAACTTCTTTATATGATCAATGTTGCTATCCCTTAGTAGTCGAATGTCGTGTTCTTCGACGTCTCGGCCTTGATGAACGACGCTGATGTAATCGATCATTTCCACTACTTGGTGTACTTTCTCATACCATCTTTCCATATCTTTGCACATTGTCAGCGCCATGAGGGTGTCTTCTTGGAAATTGGTTATTCCTGGAGTGAAAAGGTGACGCTCATTTGCGAATTTACTGTAGGCGTCTTGGAATTCGCTTCTCAAGAACATCGTGGCCTGTGTGGAGTCCTAATAATATTTCACCAAATGCGTAGATGTTCCAACTCCTTCAGCGCAGCGGCCAACTCCTCTTCATCCCTTTTTTCTCTATCCAGAGTGGCATATGTGATTTCCATCCTCGCGCCGATAAGCTCAGATGTCTTGGAATGCTCCATGCTAATCAATTTTTCTTCTATGGTGATGAGGATGGAGAGATCCAGAGTAAGCCTCCTCTTCTTGGTGGCTCTCTTTACGATGGATTTCCTCTTTCAGTCATAGGAAATGGCTTGTATATCAGCAACCTCATCCATGGGTTCGGGGATTTGTTGATCTCCCCAGGTAAGCATATTTCCCAAGCTCCCAACAGTGTCTATATTCTCAAGGATGGGTTCTTGAACCTCTTTCGTGTGCTCTGAAGGTTCGGCCTTTGGTTGTTTCTTATCGGGAGATAAAGTACCGGCTGAAATTGAAGCATCAGGGGAAGGCTCGATACTTACTTGATAATCGACTGTTGAGATGTCAATTTCTTGCTATGGAACTTCTTATTTATGTTTGCTCGATCCTGGCTCGTCCTTCGGGCTATCCACTTGGGTCTCCAGTACATCGAATATCTCAGTGTTTAAGACACTCTCGAACTCTTGGTCCTTCTGTGGAAGGCCTCGAATTTGAGCGTCAGGAGCTAGGGAAGATGCCTTCTTGGGCTCCTTTTCTTCTATGATTTTCAATGGAGTCACCAAGGACACCTCTGAGCTCTCCTCATCATCATAAATTGTTATTAAGTTGTGGAGGGGGTTCAGTGCACTTACTCTCCTTGATGTTCTTTCTATCTCAGGCTGAGAAGAAACGTCCCCTAGCGATCTAGCCTATGCCACTGAAACTTCAGGGTTATCTGACCCAGTGATTTCTTTAATTTGCATTGGCTCTGGACCACTTGGACCTGTCCGGATTTCGACTGGGTTATCGAAAAGGACCCTTGTTATTTCTATGAGGTTCAGGTCGTCCTACAGTTGATCGATTACTCTTTGTGCGTGTTCTATTAAGATAAATCCCCTTGCCTGTGCCTCTAGTGTCATAGGAAATTCATTGTTTTGCATCGGAGCCACCAGGGAAACCTTTGTTGCCTCTGTCGCTCTAATTTCTTCCCTGGCTCCGAGGGCCTCTTGAGTCGATTTTTCTATTGTCGTCTCCTATTCAACCAGGCTCATGGCCCTGAATCTGGTCATTTTCGGTTCGTCCATCCTTTGTACCACCTCGTCTCAGTCCTGGGCATTTTCTATGAAGACTTTGTCTTCGAATTTGTCATGGGCGTACGACCAGCAGGACGACACTTATGAATCATGTTGCAAGACCAAGCCCTTTGGATCATTCTTGCGGAATCGACCAATCAAGAATTTGAACTTGATTTGGCTCAACCCTTCTTGTTTGGCTTGATCGGTATCCATTACCAAGTAGAATCCTATATGGAAACCATAGGGTATGAACGTTTGTTTCTTATCCTTGACCAGGGTTGCGTTGTAGCCTTGCAAGATGGTTTGATAGCATATTTCTCCTATGACAAGCCAGTCTAGGACATGATCTGGGAGGAGATGTGGTGCTCTGGTGGCCCCGAACACCCTGATGTAGGTGGCGTGCTCATCCAAATACCAATGGCCTACCTTGGATATCATATTTTTGGCTGTCGCTGATAGCCTTGGGCATTCCTTCTTAAAAAGAATAAAATGAATTTGAGAGATGAATTCATCGCAGATGAGGGAGTAGAATTTCTTATACCTGTTTTCCCACAGCACGCTGAAGTAGACGTGGATCGGGAGCTCTGCAACATGCCAGCTCAGATTCATGCCGACGAAGACGTTTATGGCGCACATGACATTGAGCAAGTATGAATCCATGTAAAATGGTGGTGCTTCCCCTTCCTTCGACGTCTAGGCTTGCTACACAGAGATGCTAAGTTGCTTGGAGATTATTGCTCCCCAGTTGAAGTTGCGCTCAAAGATTGCAACTGTATATGTTAAAGGTATCCATGCCTCTGAAAACCTGAAGCAATCTTTCTCTTCGTACAATCGACAGATGAGAGCCATCAAGTAGACATATGGCTCCCTTAATTTAGTTGTTCCATACCAGCCAATGCTCCTATTGGTAAACTTCTTGTCCTCCCTCCACCATGAGGCCATCACTCGGCTGGTGTCATGGTGTTCGTAGAACTTCAGGAAGAAGTCTATGTTTAGCTGCTCCTCGGGGTCTCTAAGCTTGTAGTATTTATGAACTTCTATCCAGAGGAACAATCCAACACACTCACCATTGTCATCATTGATTAGATACTTCTATGTGTTTGTGTGATCAACGAACCATTTAAGAACCTCTATGCAGGGAAAAATGGGGGTTCTACTTGCCAGCATATGTAGATACGATCGTCGGATGTTCGGGAATACCTGGTCGTCGAGTTCCCTTACGTATGGATCAATGTGTGGGACATATTTTGGGTACTCCTCTCGGCTTATCCTGTTAAATAGATCCCCCCAATGTGGGAGTGCCATCTTGGACCCTGTGCTTGCCTCTATATCGCCAAAGTCCAGAGGCTAGAAAAAAACCTTCTTTGTTGTTTTCTTGATGATAGGATCCGACCTAGGGGCGTATTCCAATTGGCTCGTGGTCCCTAGGGAAGAACCTTCACATGTCTCTGGTTATTTTATCTTTGGCGCTCTCGGCGAGCGTCTGGTGGTTGGCTTTCTTGGTGGCATCGTTCCTGTAACTTAAGAAAAATTTCAGAGACTGTGTAAAATAAAACGGATGACCATACAAAAATTATAACCAATGAATTGCTAGACTTGGATACATACCTCGGAAGCTCGTTAAACCTGGTTCTAATGATCAAAAGGGGTAGCACAGTTCTTGAGTTTCTCTCTCTGTTCCTTCGGACGCTCTAGAATTCACTTACGCACAAAATGAATTTGTTCACAACGGTTTTAGAGATTTAAACAAGGGTGATCTTACCGTGTCGCATCAGCCATTCAATTTGGGTATGTTTGCAATTACATTAAATATGCCACCAAATTTCCAAATATGTTTAAACTTAAATTCATCGTGGGTTGACGGCGCGGGCGCAGGTGGTAATTTGGTCTATCGATGATTTCAAATTGTTGTTGCTTAACTGGCACACGAGGAAACAACTAATGCGGGATAAGGTATTAATTAGCTCCTTAAATGTCCAAAATTTGATCGTACCTAATGCTAAAACATCTCCTTGTGTCTCTCTTTTAGTGGGTGGATCAGGGATCAGGATTGTACTACGAACAATTTCGTTGATATCCTCTTGCAAAATCTCCGATGTTGATTGATCTTACCATACAATGTTAACGTGGAAAAATTGAATAGGAGGTGTGACTAGGACCTAAGGAACCAAAAAAAGACTCGGGATAAGACTAGAGCGTATGACCTTCTTACCTGGTGGAGACACGTGGCATCGGATACCAATGACTCAATTTTCTCGTGTTAGTCGGAATCGGGACTTTCCTTAAGACATTCGTTCTAGAACAAACCTTATCCTATCAATACCGAAAAAATTCCAATGATCGACAATAATCCTACCAAAGCGCTCTCGGATCGTCTCCCTCAAACAAGTCCTGATGCCGAAAACGCATCAGGTATCGGCGATCGAGGATAACTTTATCGCAATCGAAATGTTTATTGTGATCTTCCTGGATTTCCCCCGATCCGGATAAGGTTCATCGACTATCGCCTATCGGTGATATCTTTACGCGAAAAACTTAACGTGAATCAAAACTCCCTTTTGTCGATGTCGATGAAGATCGGCGCTCGACGACTATTGTTTCCGAAAGGTTCCTATACTTACTTGAATTCTTTACGACGTTGAATCTGAGCGCGTCGGGTGAAGTATTTTGGTTTTCGATTCTTTAGTCACGTGTTAAGTCCTTTTTAGTCATGGGGTTTCATAAGTCAAAACAAACCTGAATAGGTGATGAGAGTCACGAAAATAAGCAAACACAAAATATTTTCAAAAATGAAATCGAATTAGACAGTGCAGAAGATCAAGTTGTACCCAAAAAGTAAAAATTTGACAGAGGCTTTTTAGGGTGTGTTGAGTGCTCAACAAATGGTGATTTACTGGGCGAAAGCATAATCTTTGTTCCTACCTCGGGCTCTGCTGATGCAAAAGCTGGTTAAGAACTTAACTGGTTTTTATCGGAGCCTCTTTTATCCTTGCATTTGAAATTCCCTGGTTGGTGCATCCAGGCCTGCCTGTGGGGTTTTTCAACCTTTATTCCACTTTCGTTTCCTGTAACCCTGACTCACAACCCCCTGTGACAAGAGTAAAGTAAATCATTCACTGGAACCAAGCCTTTAGTTGTCATTGTTCACTTGCTACGGTGTTTCTCCACTACCAGCGAGCGTCCATAGCCCCGACGGAGTCACCCCAGTGTCACAGACCTTTCTCCACTGCCAGCGAGCATCCATAGCCCCAAAGGAGTTATATGCATACCCTCTCCTACTGTGCACTCATTTGATATAGTTGATTTTATTTTGGCAGAATTCCCTGAGCGAGTGGGAGAGGAGGACGTTTGTTATTTGCAAAATGAGATGGTCAAGGTGAATTTTTTGCTAGCTCTGTCTTGAGTCGCATGTAGTCCTTTCCAGCTTACCATCTTTCCCTTAATGTTTTAAGAGACCACCAGGAAGATACTTCATCACTTTTCCAAGGTTGTTCATCTGCGCAGATTAGATAAAGAACTCCTTTAAAACACTCGCAGGTCTCCCAATGCTTTTTGTGTTGAATGTGATAGATGAGTCAGGAAAATAGTTTGTCATATCGCATGAATTGAGGTTAACCACTATCTTTCTAAACACAATATTCAAAAGCGCAGAAGTACTATAGCAAGAAACAACAAAAAATGCATTCTACAATCGAAACAAAACATCGTGAAAATACACAAAAAAAAATTAATGGAAATATTGTTTTAGGGATTGGCCATTCACCGGGAGGGCGTCAAGTTCCCCCCTTGGATTATACAACTGATACGTGCCTACTCCAATTTTCTCGGCTACCTAAAAATGTCTAAGCCATAGATTCTAAAACTTAGAATGTTTTCCCTTTGGCTCATTTTCTCTGTCCCATTTTAGGACTAAGCATCCTACTTCAAAATTCTTCTCTTTGGCCTTATGTTTATCAAACCACCTTTTAACTATCTGCTGATGAGCTATGAATTTTGATTTTTCTTTCTCCCTTTCTTCTTCCAACATGAGGAGGGTATCAATTCTTTGTTGTATAACTGATGAGGGTTGTCCTCTAGAATCTTGAGCAAGCTGAAGAGATGGTAGATATAGTCGTTAAGGGATAATGGCTTCCTATCCATATACCAGAAAGTATGGGGAATTTCCCATGGATTCTTTGGGTGTTACTCTATCATCCCATAAGGCGTTATGACTATGCCAATTCCTCTGGTTGTCTGCAATTGTTTTCTTTAATATTCTCACTAGGTTCTTATTGGTTGATTATGCCACTCTGTTCCCCTATGGATAATAGTTTGCAGAGTATATGATTATGATTCCTTTATCTAAAGAAAACTCTGTTAATAAGGTGGAAGAAAAGTAAGTTTCCTTATCAAAAACAAGGACGGAAGGCACATAAAACCTTGTGATCAATTGTTGTTCTATGAATTGGATCACCACCTTTTTGTTTGCATGAGTCAGAGGGATGGCCTCTGCCCATTTCGTGAAATAGTTTGTGGCAGTTAGTATGTATCTATGTTGTTTTGAAGAAATCAGTGTAATTTATCCTATGATATCTAACCCACATTGCTCGAATGGCTTGGTAACGGCCACAGGTTGGAGTGGGATAGCTGCTCTCTTTTCCCTCCCTGCACTTATTTGGAAATTTTTACAGTTTCTAGCGTATATGTGAGCATCCTTGAACATAGTAGGCCAATAATAGTCAACTCTCAGTATTTTTTGAGCAGTGGTGTTTCCTGCGAAATGTCCACCTGCAGGACCATCATGGAGTTCCTTCATAAAATGTTTTTCATATTAACATTTGAGAAATCTTAAAAGTACCCCATCATAATTAATACAGAATAGAACCAAATTTATGAGGCGATATTGTGTTGTTTTTAACATGAGGGCTCTCCTTTCCCTAGGATTTAGGTTTTCTGGGCAAGTTCCATGATGCAGGAGATAAGTCAGTTTCTGATACCAATACTCTTTCCCTGGGGAGACATATGAATCCTCACCACACCATAATGATAGTTCATTCTCTCATCCGGGGTCTTCATTTACTTGGTCCTGGGCTTCAACTGCCAGTTTGCATAATCCTTGTCCCTTAATCAGTTTAGCAGGTTTTATATCTAGATCAAATTCTTGGAATACTGCCATCCAATTTCCTCTTCTTTCCCCCATCTCCTGTTGAGTGAATAGGCATCAGACTGCAGAGTGAGGCACAATGACTTTGGTATGGTTCTTAAGGATGTAATATCTGAAGTGTTTCACTGTCTTGTACACTACATAATCTTGTTTTTCTATAGCAGGGTAATTCAATTCAGCCCCTTGGAGATTAGTGCTCATAAAGGAGATCGGGGCCTCATTGTTGTCATCATCCTTCTTAGTCAATACTACGGCTAATGATTGGTCGGAGGCAAAAGTGTAGATGAATAAATCTTTGCCAAAGTCGGGGCTTCACAATACTGGGGCTTGAGATATTGTCTCCTTAATGTTTCTGAAGGCACTTTTTCGTTCATCATCCCACTTAAATTCAACATCTTTGTGGATCATTTTTTTAAGGGTTTGATAGTTTCAGCGAAATTGGGGGTGAATTTACAAAATTGATTTTCCCGAAGAAAGATTTCATAGAATTTTTGTTGTGGGGTAATGGAAGTTGAGCTATATCCCTAATCCGTTCTGGGTCTATGTGAATTTCTGCTTGATATATGATATGCCCTAGCAAGCAATTTACCTTCTTCGACCCCAAAAATAGTTTTCTTAGGGTTTAAGGATATACCATATTTCCTACACCTCTCGACAGTATGGGTTAAGTGTTGGATGTGATCTTCTCTGTTATTTGAATACACAGTCACGCCATCCAAATAGAATACTACACACTTGTTGATTAGTCCTCGAAATGCTACATCCATGGCCCTCTAGAAGGTTTCCCCTGCATTGATCAGCCCAAAGGGCATGTGCTTATAAGAAAAGGTTCCCCACTTGGTTCAGAAGGTAGTCTTCAAACGGTCCTCCTCTAAAACTAGAACTGGGTTGTATCCTGAAAAATCGTCCAACAGGGAGAAAATTTCAGAGCCAGAAATGGTCTGCAAGAGTTTCTCCATTGGTGGAACTGGGTAATTGTCCTTTTCTGAAGCTCTGTTGAGGTTTCTAAAATCTACACATAGGCGGATCTCCCCAGAATTTTTTCTCACGGGAACCAAATTTTCTACCCATGCAGAGTGTCTAACCTAGAATATAATATTGGCATCTAGTATTTTCTTTAACTCCTGACACATGAGAGGCTCCATGGATGGGTGGTACTTCAGGAGCTTCTGTTGGAAATATTTCACTCCTGGCTTTAATGGGATTGTGTGTTGAATGATACGAGTGTCATAAGTTTTTAGATATCGGTAGGACCATGAAAAGACATCTTGATATTGCCTAAAAAGTTTGAGATAGGTCTTCCTTTCCTCTTTATATATTGTCTTGCCAAGATTTATATTCTTGGGGTTTTCCGGGGTTCCTAGATTTATAGTTTCATGCATGGGGCAGGAACTCCCCGTCTTTGTGTTAGTTGACCCTTTGAATCTTTCTCTCAAGTCAAAAAGGTTTTCTAAATTAGCTACCCCTTTCAGTATCGTGTGAGACCTTGGTTTGTCAGTCGATTGATCTGTATGAGGATCGGTTTCTGCCAATTTCTCCTGGAATACTTCATCGTCAATAGCCAAGTCTTTAAAGTTATCTCGATTGGTCAAAAAGTTTATGTTATGTTCATCCCCCTCAAAGACCTTCCAATTAGAAATATTGTTGGGCACTGATGGTTTGTAGAGTAGCTCCACAGTGAATCGGGATACTTTGTAGTCTTCTAGAGGGAATAAACTTGAGGCAGCAGTGGCCAAAGAATCAACGAGAGTGTTCTTTGTTCAGGGGATCGTTGTAATGTTGAAGGCTTCAAAACGTTCTATTATTCTGTGCACTTCCTATTGGTAATTTCTCAAGTGGGTAGAGTTGCAATGTATAGTGTTCCTTACTTGTCTAACGATGATTTCAGAATCTTCGAAAACCTTCAATTCGTTAACATTTAAGTCCATGGATTTCTTTAGCCCTTGTACTAGAGCTTCATACTCGACGGTGTTTTTTGTGCATTCAAATTCTAGTCTACAGGACAAGAAATTTCGTTTACCTTTTGGATCAGTGAGGGCACCCTGCCCCTGACCCTTCTTGTGATTTAGATCCATCAAAGTATAAGGTCCAAAGTTGTGGGAAAAACCTATCAGCTTCCCCTTTCTTATCACTTTCCTCCTTTTCTCCTATTTGTTCCACGGTTTCTAATGTTTGTTCCTGACAGAAGAGGGTTTCCGCCACTATCGTTGGAAATTTTTCTGAAAATTTATTTCAGAGTTTTGAGTAAGAGGGACATTATATGAGAGGGGGGAGAAATTCCCGAACTCAGAGTCGCAGGAATAATTTCCTAGCACGGATAAATCTGTCGATGATGGTTCGTTAGGGGTTTCTAGGTCAGTGATAGTATGTTTTAGATATCTTTCCCTATCGATTTTGATCATATTCATGTGTCCCTTTAGTGGCAGCCAGAGGTGAGTCCAGTCTTTACTAAAGTATCCATTTAAATTCTCGGACCAATCTCAACTCAATAGAAATCCATAATCTTCTGGGATATATACTACAATGATGTCAATTACTTTAACAAATTTCGGGGGAGTAGCTATCATGATCATTACATCTTTGAGTTCCCCCATAACTTCACCTGGGTTCTGTCTAGTTGTATCACATGTTTATCACTTTTGAGAGGGAATGCATTTAATTTCTTGCATATTGACAATGGCATAACATTATAGGATGATCACGAGTCAACCAAACATTTATGGAGGTTTCTGTTGAAGACTTCAAATGTCAAAAGGAAAGGTGGGACAAAAGGTTTTCCCTTCTTATCTTCAGCGCAGGCGTTCACAGTTAGTTTATTTATTATATCTGTGGGAGTTGGATTTTCTCCTTGGTCAATGATTGTTGTAAGATTTTCTACTGATTTCAATGCTTTTAACAGAAAGTTCTTTTGCTGAGGGATTCTACACATGTCCATGACAGATATATTTGCCTTCAACTTCTTCAAATCTTCTACTATGTTGTAGTCTAGCTTGGGTGATTCTCGTGTATGGATGTTTATAGGATTTCTTCGGGGGATAAAAGGTTCTTTCGGGTGATCGAGAGTTGGTTTTCTTCCCGAATCTTGGGTCTTAGTAAGGTCGTTGGAGACAGGTTGACCCCTACTTCATGCTTGCACAGCCAAGACTTCTGCGAGTGGATCTTGAACCTCAAATAGGTCATCGAAAGGAATTTGTAGGTCAGGGTCCCATATCAACATGGTTGTTTCTTCTGGTGGATCAATTTATTCCTGAACAACCATATTCATAACTAAGTCGCTTGATTTTTCGGTTAAGGAAACCTCATCTAGAAACCGGTTGGCCATCAAATTCATGGCATGCATCCATTATGGATAGTCTCTTTCAGAGTGTTTTTCTTGGTGATAGGTACAGAAAGAGTCGGATGTTACATTTCCCAAATCGATGTTTAAGTTGGTTGGGGGGGTTCAATTTCTTTGAACGTTGGGTTTCTTTTGAAAAAACAATTATAGGGCCTCTGGCCTTGGTTTCCTTCCCCTGCACTTATTTTCATGTCTATGATTTCGTTTGATAATTTCTTAACCATGCATTGTAAGTCTTTTATGTCTCCACTCCCCTTTTCGGAACCTTGTTCTGTTTGTTTCCCTGGTGGTCTAATCAACAGGAGTCCTCTTCTGGGAGGAGGTTGAAATTCCTTATTAACTAGTGAGACCTTGCCTTCTTTACATCCCTTCATTTGAAATTCTATTGTTTTGGCTTCTTCAAAATTCTCAGCTAATGTTTTTTTGGCAGCCCTCTTCACAAACATGGAAATAGAAGCTAAGAGAGCATTAGCATATACTTTGATTTGCAACTCTTGAGTGGGTTTAGCTTTGGGTTGAAATTTGTTTAGGATAGTGGTGAACCTTTGATTAAAGTCTTTAACCTTTTCCTTTGAACTCATGGTGGCGGCGAACAATGCGGCCATCAAAGCTCCTGTAGTGGTTTCTTCTGCAAATTTATCTAGGAAATCATTTTGAAACTTCGTCCAACTGGTTATGGATCCTACAAGTAAGTTAAAATACCACGTGGAGGATGAATTCTCAAAAGTATAAGGGAAAATCCTACATACTATGTCTTCATTTTGGACATTCATTAATCTGATAGCTAGTATGAATTTTTTGATATGGTCTTTAGGCAATCCTGAGGTTTCAGGGTCAAATTTAGGGAGTAACTTTTTTGGATGGTGAGGAAGGTTATGTACTTGTCTAGGGATGGCTAGAGCATCTCTGTCCAACCAAGGTTGATTATTCTGAGGTGTTTTTCCCCTTTCTTCATTATGATCATTGTTATCTTCCATGTCGTCTGATCCCGAAACTGAGCGTTCTGAGTTAAACCCTTCCTTGTCAGAAAAATCGTCAGGCTCGGAGCAGTTGTCGGCTGGTGTTTTGGGGATTAGATTAAGTGAATGTTCAATTTCGGTGAGGGAGAAATATATTAGGTCTTATACTGTGTGCACAAAAACTTGGTCAGGGGTATTGACCACTTTTCTGCTTACTTGTTTTCTATGAGGAAGTAATGGAGCTAAGGGCAGCGCTCCGATTTGTCGGGCGTAAGCTCTTGTGAGTCTTCAGAACTGATTCAACTCCTCGTGAGGAAGAGAGTAAGGTATATTAGGGAATATATGTTCTTCCTCTTGCTGGGGTGAGTTACTCATTTCAGGAGTACTCAGTGTGTGTGGGTTGTCTTGGGAATGACTAGCCATGCATGTGGGTTGTTTTGAATCTACAGGCTGTGTGAAAAATTATGTACAAAATATTTTCAGCCATACATTCTTCAGGCCCTCCTTCTAGCACCAATTTTGTTGAGGGGTCTTAAATCCATTTAACTCAACAGTAGGAACCAAACATGCCTCTGAGGCCCAATTAGACTCTGCATAATTTAATGGTGGAATGGTTCTCCAGATCTTGTGATCTGCCCAATTAATCGATGGGATTTATGTAGTGATCAACATGATGTCTTCTTGTGAAAACTCCTCCTTCAGTTCGAATGTTCTCTTTTTTGTATTTTCTATTATAGGTGGGACCGATACAAGATAAATGTTGGTATAAATCAGTTGGGTAACAAAAGGGGAAGGACTTAACTACTAAAGAAGGTTGAGTTCGGGATAACCCTTCTGCTCAAGCATGCAGTCAATGATTCTTACACCTTCAACAAGCCTAGTACTAATACATTAACCTGTTGGTGTTCCAATTATTTACTGAGATGCGATTATCAAGAGAAAAACATACATGCAATAAACGATGGCAAGAAAAATAGTTTCCTTTACTCTAATCATCAATCACATATTAACACAACGATTTACTTTTCATCATTAAAGACAAGAACTATGAAAATATTGAATCGGATAACTTATCAATAGATTCAGAGGCTCTTACTTGTTACAACATCTATTCATGAGACAAAATCAGAAATAATTCTTCTTCAGATCCAGTCACACATGCTTTTGATGAAAAACACAAACTTGTCTTTGGTCCTAAACATGACTTTTCAATTAAGGTAGCTCCGAAATAGTTCTTTACAAATCCAAAATTGAGGGTATTTGCAACAACTATCGACCCATTACTACAGGTCGACCCCTTTATTTATAACATATTATTAACTAAAAATAACTATCAAAGTACAAACTAAGTAAAACAAAACATTGCCACATGGCGCTTTCATTGCTCAGTCTTCTAAGAGTCATCAAATGTTTCACTTGAGTGGATGACTCTTATTGTACTCTGACCATTTGATGAAGAGATCCTTGCATGTGTTGGCATACGGGAATCTGTGTTGTTCCATTGGGGCCGAAAGGATCTCCCTTACCTCTACTACCCATGCCCGATACTTGACTATTTTGGAACTTAACTACTGCAACACGGTCTGAGCCTTGATCGGGTGTTCCATGAACTGCTGCACTTAACCAGGCGCCATGTTCGCCACCTTTTCTATCTTTGCAGCCCATAATGAGTCTTGTTCGGGATGTAATTCGACTATGTCATGCAAGTCGACAAAGTCATCGGGTGTGCCGAATTCTGGGAGGCCGATGTTTCTCATCGCCTGGTTGATCTTGGTCCAGCTCTTTTCACACTCGACCCATTTTTCTTGGATTTCCTGATGAGGTTCTTGGGCCATTTTCACCCAATATTCGGCTGAATTCTTTATACGATCGATGTTGTTATCTCTTAGTAGTCAAATGTTGTGTTCTTCGACCTCTTGGCCTTGATGAACGACGTTGATGTAATCGATCATTTCCACTGCTTGGTGTGATTTCTCATACCATCTTTCCATATCTTTGCACGTTTCCAGTGCCATGAGGGTGTCTTCTTGGAAATTGGTTATTCATGCAGTGAAAAGGTGCCGCTCATTTTTGAATTTATTGTAAGCATCTTGGAATTCTCTTCTCAAGAACACAGTGTCATGTGTGGAGTCCTGATAATATTTCCCCAAATAGTGTAGATGTTCCAAATCCTTCAGCACAGGGGCCATCTCCTCTTCATCCCTTTTTTCTCTATCTAGAGTGGCATCTGTGATTTCCATCCCTGCGCCGATAAGTTCGTATGTCTTGGCATGCTCCGTGCTAATCAATTTTTCTTCTGTGGTGATGAGGATGGAGTGATCCAGAGTAAGCCTCTTCTTCTTGGTGGTTCTCTTCATGATGGATTTCCTCTTTCGGTCATAGGAGATGGCTTGTATATCAGCAACCTCATCCTCGGGTTCGGGGATTTGTTGATCTCCCCAGGTAAGCATATTTCCCAAGCTCCCAACGATGTATATTTTCTCAAGACTGGATTCTTAAACCTCTTCTATGTGCTCTGAAGGTTCGACCTCTGGTTGTTTCTTATCGGGAGGTAAAGTACCAGCTGAAATTGAAGCATTAGGGGTAGGCTCGGTACTTACTTGATAATCGGTTGTTGAGATGTCGATTTCTTACTGTAGAAATTATTCTTTATGTTCGCTCGATCCTGGCTCGTCCTTCGGGCTATCCACTTGGGTCTCCATTACATCGAGTAGCCTAGTGTCTAAGACACTTTTGACCTCTTGTTCCTTCTGTGGAAGGCCTCGAATTTGAGCGTTGGGAGCTGGGGAAGATGCCTTCTCGAGCTCCTTTTCTTCTGTGATTTCCACCGTAGTCACCAAGGACACCTCCAAGCTCTCCTCATCATCATAAATTGTTATTAAGTCATGGAGGGGGTTAGGTGCACTTTCTCTCTCTGATTTTCTTGTTATCTCGGGCTGAGCTGAAATGTCCCCTAGCTATCACAGATGAGGGAGTATAATTTATTATACCTATTTTCCCATAGCACACTAAAGTAGATGTGGACTAGGAGCTCTACAACATGCCAACTCATATTCATGTCAGCGTAGAAGTTTCTAGCGCACATGACATCGAGAAAGTATGAATCCATGTAAAACGTTGGCACTTCCCCTTCCTTCGGTACCTAGGCCTGTTGCACACAGATGCTAAGTTGCTTGGAGATTATTGCTCCCCAGTTGAAGCTGCACCTGACGATCACAACTTTGTATGCTAAAGGCATCCATACCTCTGAAAACCTGGAGCAATATTTCTCTCCGTACAATCGACAGATGAGATCCATCAAGTAGACGTATGGCTCCCTTAAGTTAGTTGTTCCATACCATCCAGTGATCCGGTTGGTAAACTTATTTTCCTCCCTCCACCATGAGGCCATCACTCGGCTGGTGTCGTGGTGTTCGTAGAACTTCACGATGAAAACAATGTTTAGCCGCTCCTCAGGGTCTCTAAGCTTGCAGTATTTATTAACTTCTACCGGGAGGAACACTCTAACACACTCACCATTTTCGTCATTGATTAGACATTGTTGTGTGTCTGTGTGTTCAATGAGCCATTTAAGAACCTCTATGCAGGGAAAAATGGGGGTTATTCTTGCCAACATATGTAGATACGACCATCGGATGTTCGGGAATACCTGGTCGTCGAGTACCCTTATGTGTGGATCACTGTGTGGGACATATTCTGGGTACTCCTCTCAACTGATCATGTTAAAGAGATCCCCCAAATGTGCGAGCGCCATCTTGGACCATGTGTTTCCTCTGTATCGCCAAAGTTCGGAGGCTGGACGAAAACCTTCTTTGTTGTTTTCTTGATGTTAGGCTCCGGCCTAGGGGCGTATTCCAATTGCCTTGCAGTCCCTAGAGAAGAAACTTTGCATGTCTCTGGTTCTTTTAGCTTTGGTGCTCTCGAAAAGCGTCTGGTAGTTGGCTTTCTTGGCGGCATCATTTCTGTAACTTAAGAAAAATTTCAGAGATTGTGTAAAAGAAAATAGATGACCATACAAAAATTATAACCAATGAATTGCTAGACTTGGATACATACCTCGGAAGCTCGTTAAACCTAGTTCTAATGATCAAAATGGGTAGCACATTTCTTGAGTTGCTTGCTCTATTCCTTCAGACGCTCTAGAATTCACTTATGCACATAATGAATTTGTTCACAACAGTTTTAGAGATTTAAACAAGGGTGATCTTACCATGTCACATCAACCATTCAATTCGGGTATGTGTGTAATTACATTAAATCTGTCGCTAGATCTCCAAATATGTTTAAAATTGAATTCATCATGGGTTGATGGCGCGAATGTCGGTGGTAATTTGTTCTATCGCTGATTTGAAATTGGTGTTTCTTAATTGGCACACGAGGTAGCAACTAATGTGGGATCGGGTATTAATTAGCTCCTTAAATGCCCAAAATCTGATCGTACCTAATGCTAAAACGTCTCTTCATGTCACTCTTTTAGTGGGTGGATCGGGGATCGAAATTATGCTTCGAACGTTTTCATTGATATCCTCCTACAAAAGATTTGATGCCGATTGATCTTACCGTATAGTGGTGACGTGGAAAAACTGACTAGGAGGTGTGACTAGGATCTAAGGGACCAAAAAATGTCTCGGGATAAGACTAGATTGTACGATCTTCTTACCTGGTGGAGACACGTGGCATTGGAGACCAGTGACTCAATTTGCTCATGTTATTCGGAATCGAGACTTTCCTTAAGTCATTTGTTCTAGAAAAAACCTTAGCCTATCGATACCAAAAAATTTCAAACGATCGACGATCGACGATAATCCTACCAAAGCGCTCTTGGATCTTCTCCCTCAAACAAGTCCCGATATCAAAAAAACATCGGGGATCGGCGATCGGGGATAACTTTATCGCGATCGAAATGTTTATTATGATCTTCCTAGATTTCCCTCGATCTCAATATGGCGCATTGGGTATCGGCTATCGGCGATATCTTTATGCGAAAAACTTAACGCGAATCAAAACTCCCTTCTGTCAATGCCGATGAAGATCGATGCTCGATGAGTGTTGTTTCTAAAAGGTTCCTATACTTACTTGAATTCTTTCTGATGCTGAATCTGAGCACATTGGGTGAATTATTTTTGTTGTCGATTATTTATTTAGGTGTTAAGGCCTTTTAGTCATGGGGTTTCATAAGTCAAAACAAACCTGAATAGGTGATGAGAGTCATGAAAATAAGCAAAGAAAAAACATTTTCAAAAATGAAATCGAATCAGACCGTGCAAAAGATCAAGTGGTACCCAAAAAGTAAAAATTTGACAGAGGATTTTTAGGGTGTGTTGAGTGCTCGACATGCCCCATCCAATGCATTCTAAATTTACCCAGATGTTGAAAAATTTTGTTTTCATAGAGAAAGACTAGGTCTCCCTCCTCAAAAATCTTCCTCTTGATATGTCTGTCATAACAAGCTTTGTCTCTGAAATTATGTAGTTCTTGATGAAATCCTGCCATAATCCTATCCTCTTCCATCTCCATTCGTTGATTGAGCCTTTCTTTTATTGTGCCTCTTTCTGTCATGTTGGTGATTGTTGCTACGTGCAGGTTGGGTACCAGAAATTTTAATGGTACTTTTTCTTCTTGCCCATACACCAATCTGAATGGTGTATGTCCTGTCATATTTTTACATGTAGTCACGTATGCCCATAATACTGTTGGTATCTTCAAATCCCAATAATCCCTATTGACATTGCAGATCTTTGTCAGAGCATTCTCCAAGATCTTATTGAAGGCATCTATTGTTCCATTTGCTTGAGGATGGTATGGTGTACTCTTTTGATGATATACTTCAAACTCCTCAGTTATATCCTTGATAATTTTGTTGATAAAGTGAGTACCTTGGTCACTCATCAAAATCCTTGGATAGCCAAATATAGTGATCACTTTCTCAAACAAGAAGTGTGTTGTTGTCTCTACGTTGCAGTCTTTTACTAGTGCTTCTTCTGGCCATCTTGTTAAGTATTATGTTGCAGTAATGATATATCTTGCTCCTGACCTTCTTTTTGGTGGATTAATTGGTCCCACAAATTCTATTTCCCATTTGTCAAATACCTACAAAGTTACTTGTGGTCTCAGGGGCATCTCATCCCTTCTATTAGGTTTACCAACCCTCTGACAGACATCACATCTTTGGAAATATTCCTTAGCATCTCTATGAATTGTTGATCACCATAGTCTTGCACCAAATACCTTCTACATGGTATCTTTTCCTGCATAATGTCCTCCAGCTATTCCCTCATGAGATTCTGCCAAAATCCTAGGCCTCTCATGTTCTAGTACACATATTCTCAAAATGTTGTATGTGCTCATTTTATATAAGTGTCATGCAATCAGTTGATAGTATGTAGCTCTAACTACCATATTTTTCTTATGTGCAGTGTTAAAATCTTGTGGATCAATCCTTGACCTCAAGTATTCAATGGAGTCAGCAAAATATTTGTCAGCTACTTGGACTGAAAATAACTATGCATAAGGGAAGTTGTCTTCCAAATTTCTAGGTTCTTCTCCATTCGTGACCCTTGATAGGTGATTAGGTCCTGCATTCAGCTTCCCTGGTTTGACTATCACTTCAAAATCACATTCCTGAAATAACAATGGCCATCTACATATCCTCCCCCCGAACATTGGCTTGTTGACTAGGTATTTGAGGGTTGAATGATCTATGAACATCTAAAAGTGTTGGCCCAATAATTAATGTCTGAACTTTTGAAGTGCATAGACCATAGCTAGGCCTTCTCTTTTTGTAGTATTGTAGTTCTTCTCTGAATCTAACAATTTTCTACTTGCAAATGTTATAGGATGGTCCAAAACCCCTGCTCTTGGTTGTTGCAAAATTGCTCCAAGTGATATAGATAATGCATCTACATGCACATGAAAAGTCTTTTCCCAATCTAGGAATACTAGAATAGGTGTTGTGACCATCTTTTCTTTTAGGGTGACCAAAACTTGTTGGCAGTCCTCATTCCACTGAAATTTAGTATCTTTCTTTAACAATTTCTCCATTGGCGCGGTGATCTGCGCATACCATTTTATAAATTTTATGTAGTAGCATGTATGTCCCATTGTTTCTCTCAACTGGCGCACTGATTTTGGTGGTGGTAAATTGACAATAACTACAATCTTGGCAGGATCTACTAGCAAGCCTTATCTGCACACTATATGGCCCAATAATATTCCAAAAGGTGTCTGAAAGATGCATTTCTTGATATTCAATGATATCTAGCACTGCCTGCATCTTTCCAACATTATCCTTAATACTTCTACGTTATCTCTTAATAGACTATATACAGTCCAATCATCCAGATACACTTCTAGAAACCAATATATGAACTCCTTAAAAGCATCTATTACCACCCTTGAAAATATGGCCGGTGCATTTTTCAACCCAAAAGTCATGACTGTGTACTGGTAGGATCCCCATTATGTGGAAAAATTGGTCTTGTACCTCTCTTATGGGGCTATCTTGATCTGGTGGTAACCTGAGAATCCATCTGTAAAGGAATATGCTTCCTAGCCTCCCACATTCTCTAGGAATTCATCTGTAAAAGGTGTAGGGAAAGGGTCATGTAGGCAAGCATCATTCAGTTTCCTTAGATATACACAAATCCTTATCCCCCCTTGTTTCTTCTCTTGAACTAACATAGGGCTTATCCATTCAGATTCCTCTACTGGTTCTATGATACCAACTTCCAACATTTTGTCAATTTTTGTTTTACTTTCTGCTTATATATTGGGTTTAGTCTATAAGGTCTCTGTCTGACAGATCTAGCCTCAGGTTTGAGAGGTATCTTCATCTCTCCTAGTTCTCTTTTTATGCATTTCATCTCTGTAAAATTTGTTGGGAACATATCATTGTATTCGCGGAGTAACTCTATTATCCTTTCCACTATTTTCTCATCCCAATAATCTCCAATATTTTCCATTTTAGGATTATCAGTTGTGCCAGTGTTGAATTTCTTCACTTTGACAAGTGCAACAAATACTTTTGATTCCAAAGATGGATGTTCCAATCCTCTTTCTCCTTCAATTTTTCTAATATGAATGTTGCATGGGTCATCTTCATCCGATTCTTCTTCTTCCACATGATAACATGAAAACAATTCCTAGATTGTCTGTATGTTTTGTTGTTGATACTCTGTCATGAGTTCAACCTCTAGCTTGTCAATAAATATCACTCCTCTTATCGGTTTAATTGTTTAATCCATGATAGGGTTCTCATGTTCAAATGAGAAGGTTACTATAAAATTTTGTTGTAATGTTGTCCATTCTGCAATGCCTTTACGCAGTTCCTGGTCTACATACCAATTTTTTGGGATCCCTTCCAATGTGTGGATGAAGTGATGAGGCCATTCCTTTGGTGGTGTCATCCTCCATAGTGTTTTTCATCTCTCCAAATGTTCTTATGGTGTCCTCTATCCATCATGTATCTGCATCGTATTGCTCCCATGCTCTGTGTCGAATCTAATGTGCAGTAGTCGCTTACATTGGTACCAGTCCTTAATTGTTTCTTTGTGCACACCCCATCATCTTGCAGGTGTTTCCTTGAGTGCAATGTCCAGGGCTAAGAGCCTCTGATTCTCTAACACTTCATCCTCATATCTTGTTAGGAATTATTTTAAGTAATTTATGACATGAAAACTGGGAGGTTCTCTTATCTCGGTACCCACCCATCTTACTGAACTGTCTATTCTTGTGCACCTTCTTGTAGACATTTCATGTAATATTTGTTGCCAATTCTCCAAACTTGTATCTGAGTCAGACGCACATGATTTGATGCTCCTCCAACTAAGTACTCCATCTACATTTGGGTTGACATAATTTTCTTTGTGCGTGGTGGTTCTGTATAACTGGTTGATTTCCTCCAGATCTAAGCAAGTGGGCTCTACAAACATTTCTCCTTTTGATGGGTCTAATGGTGCAACGACTCTGTATTCTCCTGATTCAAATGTCATCTTCCTTGTCTTCAATTTGATTATGGCATGGTTATCAAATTCCCAATGCATCCCAAGAAATGTTTGATAAGGTGTTGTGCCATCCACTATTTCTATCACTTCAAAGTCTTCCTTAGTGCGCACTCCATACAGATCTATTGTCACACCTTTTATCCTTCCAATTGGCAGAAATCTATGTTGGTTCACTAGCTTCAGTTGAACAAGTGAGTTGACTAAGGTGGGATTTCCCATACATTTCCATGTCTTCTTGGGTAACACGTTTACCTCGAAGCCTAAATCCAGTATGATATCCCCCATATTGAAATCTCCAATGTTGGCATTTAGTCAGAATTCCATGCTTGTCCTCCTTCTTGTATGGAGGTGATTGATTGTTTTTGGTTCTAACTTCCTCTCTTCCTCTATGTTACATATTTCTAACATATTTTTCAAAATGTGAACAGATGATGGATCATTCAGTAGTTTAACACGGGATTGCAGAAAGGTCTTTATGGTACTTACTTTCTCTATAGATTGTGTTTCACTGATGTGGTCCATTGAGGAGGGAATTTCGTACATTGGTACATTCTGAGTGTGTTGTACGGTTGATATGGAGGCAACATATTTCTTGAGGAACTCTTGTCTTCCATCCTTGAATATTTCTTTTTCTTTCCCCGCATCGAATTGTTTCTATGGTTCAGTATTTTTCTTCACCCATTGGTGTTGTGTTGGTTCATGTTTTACTGCGTTAGCTCCTGTATTAGCTCCTCCATGCATAACTATGTTGATATTTCTTCCATCATCCCTAGATTCTGCAGATATCCACTGAACATTTTGATTGTTCTGGTTCCTTTTTTCTTGAATCTTCCCCAAAAGTGTTGGGAATTCCTTTGTATAATGGTATGTTGCGCAACAATACATACATGTCACAGGTGGGAGTGGACATTCCCTTGCATAATGTCATGTATGTTGGAAGTTATGACATACTACTAGTATTATACCTCTTCCAAATCCTCCTCTACCTCGTCCTCCACCTCTGTATCCACCTCCATCTTATCATGGTGCGTTGTATTGAGGCACCTGATTATATTGTGTGGGGTTATATTGTGGTTGCGCATTGTTATACTGAGGTTGCGCAGTGTTGTACTACTTCTATGCATTGTTATATGGAGGTTGTACATGGTTGAACTATGATGCAGTTTTCCCTATCATCATTTCTGCTTGCACCCTATAGGTATCTGAAGTTCTTTCCCTCATCAATTCCATTGTCCTACAATCTTTGTCATCATGACCTACTGATTTGCAAAAAGTGCAGTATGAATTCTTGGGTATTGTCTGGTACTTTTTCATCATTGGACAATGATATGGATCATGTATGTGTGTTTTACAGATCTCGAATCATGGTCCTCCCATTGGAAAAGGTTTTGGTAGCCCCATTTCCATGTACTACGCAAAAATTGGGCACTCATTCTTATGGTGTCCTTTTATCTTGCATGTTGTAACACCCATGTTTCCCCCAACTTGTAATTAATCATTAATTAGGGTTATCATATTGTGGCATGGGAACAATGTAAATGTATTATTGTTTGAGTTTCCAATAACTGACTGTGGGGGTGAAGCCTTGAAAGTACTAGCCATGATATCATTAGGGGAAAGAATGTGAAAAATATAAGAGAGGGTTCATTATATGAAATAACCCCAAATTTCCCATTGATGAGGATAATAAATCTCCTTCGGATCCCAAGGATAGAAATCAGTTAATGAAGAAAGGAACAGTGGTTGAATTATCAACCACCCTCATGAATGGAAGCATGGTCTAGCTGCAGAATGTCATCCCGAAGTACCATTGGGTTTGGCATACAAGGTTGACCCGAGTTTCCTTCTGACAGAAGGAATAATATGGAACAAGGAAGAACCTTCCCGAGAAGGATGTGCATGTAAGGGGATAGACCCATGCAGGCAGTAGAAAAGAGACAGAGAGGAGAACGGGAAAAAAATTCCAGCAAAGAACGAGCAGAGGGCCACGAGCTTGATGTAGAGAAAGCATATGATAAACCTCATCGAGGTCGTGACAGAGAGAGAGATCTCTGAGAGTATGCAAATAATGGGACCTGAGCGGAAGGACGTGAGATTTATGCTGAGGAAGCATCTGATAAACCTCACAAAAGATGCAAAAGAGAAAGGATCGATGAGAATTGGCATAAATTCCCTGGTGATATCATGGCTTGGCATGGGGGTGGCCATAGCGCTAAGAATGAATTCCTTTGAGCCTATGGTTGGGTGGAAGGACGAACACCCACAGTCAGTTAGTTGGATACCACCTGTAATAGATAAGTAATCACATATCTTGTGTATTTAAGTGGTAACTATGAATTAAAGTTGGATATCCTATGAATGTTGCAGGGATGGATATGTTTTCTTAATGATTTATATTGTATCCCTTCAATTCTGCCTAATTTTGTGTTTAAGAAAACAATAAATTATATGGCATGTACACATAAATTCCTAAGACCTGTGGTGGCTCAAGTTAAAATAAATGAACTGTGAATTCATTGACTTTGGGTATAGCCTCATGTGTGCATGTTAACACTCACAGTCGTTCTGAAGGAAGGGATCGATCAAAGCTCAGGAGAGGTAGTGCATGTGTGCATAGAACCTATGGGAAGGCGTGCAGGGACCAAGAACCCCTTTAATTATAGAGTTGATAAATGAGCGCAAGAGGTGCGTGAAGTATTTCTGTAAGTGTTAAGTTCAGGAGAATTAGCGCAAATTACCTAGGTACTTAAGGAGTTGGAAAAGATCAGGTAGGATAGCAATATTGAAGTCCTGAAAGGAGATATCCTTTTGTTTGGAAGACGAATGGATGAGATTGGTTTGGGAGAATTTGAAGTTCTTCACAATCGTTGAATCTGGAGAAAGAATGCGGGTGTTAACCCTTAGAAACCTTTGGACTTCACGGGTCGGGCGAATCGATCATATTCGTTGAACAGGAGGTGAAATCCCCGAAGTCCTGAAGTTAATATGGGTCGTAGATCTGAGGATGCCCAGGAACTATCCTGACCATCGGATCTACGATATATTCAGTCCGACGTTGACCACTTAGGGAGGACGGAGGTTTGGTAACACAAAAACCCCCGAAGTCCAGAATTCCAGAAGTTGATGTTGACTGTGGATCTAAGGATACTTCGGGATCCCTCATGACCATTCGATCATGGGGAAGCGAGTATCAACGTTGATATCCTGTGGGAGCCCATGTGTTGAGTGATGGGGTTGTCAGGTGTTCCTCTCGGAGTGGCACACACTGGGATCCAAAGGACCCTTGAATGGAAGTTACGGGCCAAAGAGTCGAAGCAGATCTGAGTCATCCAAGCCAAAGGGACATGTGTCGTCAGATCCTGCACTTCGGGTGAAATCACTCTAGGAGAAAAATGGATGTGTTGAATTGGAACTCCCGAAGGCCGAAGATTTGGATTTCATACGACTCATTCATCATCTAAGGATAGGTGTCAACAGATCTTCCATTTCAAGAGATAGGCACTTCGAAGGAAAGTGGGGTCACGTAATTTGAGAACTCCCGAAGTAAATCATGACCATCGATTTGAGAGAGACATGCATCGACATATCATCGACTTCGGGTGAAATCACTCTGGGAGAAAGCAAGTGGGGAGAGGTTGAAACTCCTGAATCTCGAAGAGCCGAAGTAATTTATAGTCATCGATCTGCGGGAGACACACGTCAACAGATCATGTACTTTAGAAGCAGGGAGAAAGCAACTCAAAGTAGAGGGGCGCCCAAAGTAGATCCCCACCATTGAATTAGAGGGATGCATGGTGCATGATCCTTAACTTTGGAAGAAAAAACTCCGGGATAGAAAGTGGTGTGACCATTCGGGACTCTCAAATGTCGAAGTCCTGAAGAAGATCATAACCGTCGATCACGAGGGACGTGTGGTGCTCGATCTGTAACTCTGGGTATAGAGTACTTAGGAGTAAAAAGGTGTAGGAATGTTTGAAACTCCTGAACTCCGAAGTCCCGAAGTAAATCAGGGTCATCAAAATCCCTGAGGACATGCGGCGTCAAATCATGAATTTCAGAGGTTTTCCACTCTAGAGGATTTGCATGGTGGTCATCTTGGCGCTTGTTGTCTTGGTGTTCGGTCATAGCCCGTAGTTATATGCAAGTATATGGGGATGAAAGAACCCGAAGAACTTGGGAGAGGATATCTTCTAGCTCTGAGCTCGTTTCGGAGCATGGAGATCGTGGTTGGTAAGTTCTGGAAGACCAGAATGAAATAGAGACCCCGAATGAGGGTATTGATTCTCCTAAGAAGAGCGAAAAATTGATTCCCCACCGTGGGCGTGTTACAAATTGGTATTAGAGCATGGTTACAACACTTGGCCTGCTTGGTCTCATGCACGAATCATGTGAAAATATTTCTGGAGGAATTTAAGGGGTAACACCCTATCTTACCACATTCCTAAGAAGCGTAGAAAACCTCTACTGAAGAGAGGAATGAGATTCTTTATTGTTGACGGATGTTTTGGAAATTGGCACTGTAGGTTGCTAATGTCCCCAAATAAAGAATTTGACTTCACTATGCAAATGTATGTGTTGTTGTACAGTCATCAGATTTATTTATCAAGGCTAAAGATGGGTTTGTGGAGAATGTTACTGCTAAACATAAATCATCTGCATAAGTTCCTTGAGTAGAAGGATGCAGATTTAAAATACAGTTGGGATTTTTACCCAACGATATTGAATAATGCTATTATGTGACAAAGGAATCCTAGAATTTCTTGGGAAATGGTAGTCGATCCTACAGGAATGGGATTATGCTGAAAAACACTCATATTTAAACTAAAATAGCAATGTGAACGGATGGAGAGGATCCATAGTAGTAATGATTACTGCTTTAATGAAGGGTTAAACCTAGTATAGGTGTATAACTCCTCCCGATCAGAGGAATGAGTCTAGTGACCATTCCCTTAAAAGGGAGAGCATGAGCAGCTCTCGGGTTTCAAAGTGGACAGAGAAACAATTTTTTTTTTTCTGGGTACAAGAATTGTTGGACATGGTTTTTCTAATCAAGCTAATAAACGGAGTTGTAGAAATATGGAGTGATTGAGTGAGAAATCACCACATCCTCCCTTTCTTGGTGGATAGGAAACTAATTTGTCAAAGTTCTTGTGGGAGGAGGAGAGTGGCCTCCATCCCTGGCTATGCTGAACAGAAGGAGGAATTCTAGGTGTAATGGTCAAGACCGATCTTGAACTAAAGGTACTCTTGATTTCTGAACTAGGATACTTAGTAAGTAACATAATTCGAAATTGCATCTGGGCTTTAAGGGAATATTCCAAATGGTAATAGACATTAAATTGTTAAAAATAAGATAAAATGGTTGACTAGATGTTGATCATGTATGTGGTAAAGGAAATGTTGGGGCACTTCTAGAAGCCCAATGGGTCAGATTGACATCCAGTGGTGGATGGTAGCCATATAGATATAGTTGGAATCTATTTTGGCTTATTTTGTTACCTTGGGAATGGTTATAATTTCCCAAATTGTATTTATAAGTTGGGTAATGTTCCAGGGAGGTTGAGGCAAGAGTGTTTTCCTACTAGTTGTTATCATATGAAAAGGGAAGCTAGTTATGACTATGTCTGATTCAACTTCCATGTGTATGTCGTGTGAATGACTACAAGCTCTCAACTGAGAGGGAAACTCAGTGTTGAGTATCCCTATGAGGCTTGTCATAAGAATGGAAACAATATCCTTGGAGGAGGATCTAGAATTCTGAGATGCCCGTGTGCATGCATGACATGGAAAGGGTGCAAGCAATGAGCTTGCATGATGAATGTTTGGTTAGGTTTGTGTGTGTTTATGCTTCAATGCATGGATTTAATGCATTGTGAAGCTTCTTGATATGAAGCCTGGTAGTAATACCAGTTGGGTATGAATAATATTAAACGTTAAAGTGATGCACATGTATGATGTAAGGATATATGTATACTAAAGGCACAATATGGTTGCCTTGATGAGTGATATGTAAGGCAAGAATTGCACTTGCCAAGATTAAGTGAATACCATGGATGCATGGTTGACTCCATTTTTGAAGAGTCATGAAAGTTTTGTTTTGAATGATAGCTTAAGGGGAATGTGCTCCATTCCCTCAGGAAAGATGAGTATAAATAAATGAAAGAGTAAATGAGCAAGGATGGTTTGTTGTCAGGATAATAGGCAATTGATTATGCCTTGAGGATCACATAAGAATTAGTTTGAATAGTCATGAGTTGACTAATTTTAGAATAGATATATATGTAGGCTGTGAAATATACCCATGGCAGCTACACACAAACTTTTGATTATGCATATGGTTAATTACATCATGGTTGTAAGTTAACAAAACCAGAATATGTATGGATACATAATTTGGGTACATGACAAAGATGCATGTTTATATTCCTTAGGGAATATTTGGTAAACAACTAAAGTTAACTCAAGGTTGAGGCCATCACAGATAGTGATGGACGTGAAATAAGGAAGTTGCATGCTGAGGGAGTTTCCTGTGGAAGAACTGTGTGAAAACTCTGTTAGGAGGTCAGAGTCACAACCTTAATAACTATTGAGAACTAAGCAATGAGCTACAAGCTTATATATATATATATATATATATAATAATCCTGGATTACATTTTTGAAAGCATCATGTAGTGAATAGAAAAATAATGAATGAATAAAGGAGTATGTTTCATTGAATAGGCTTGGTTGAAGCCATGTTAAGAAAAGGCAGATGCATGCCTCGGATACCCAAGTAGAGTATGATTCAGGAAGAAAACCCTGATCAAATCAGGTTAATCGAGAGCCCGACAAAGGAGATGAACGTGAGTCGTTCATCGGAAGGAAACCGATCTCATTCGTCAAATTGACTTCAAGATCCACTAGAGTTAACGGATCAAACGTCATTCATTTGATAATATCGATGACCCATATTCATTGCAGATATTGAATCGACACACGGGTTAACGACAGAGCATGTGCCCGTAATTTAATTTCAATATAGTTTTGTTTTAATTTTGGGGTTTGATTGTAGATCAGATGACCCATATTCATTGCGGGGAGTGAAGGTGGAATTAATGGGTGCGCTAGTTCACAGCCCGCAATCAACCTACGTCGTTGATATCATCGGGGTGGATGATCAACAACCACGATTAAAAGAGTTGGGAGAGCACTTTTCAGATTTCAGAGATTGAACTCTCCGATAAAGAGCGAGCACATTGGGGATTCTGCAATCACTGTGAACCGTTGATCTATGAACGATCAGTGGATGGACCTGCAAGGAACCCATGCGTTAATGCCACATAAACTCGTACTTTGATTGAGTTTGGTGGTTAGATTTGGAAAATCAAGTTCTCAATCCAAATTCTCGGTCAAACACTTATGTGTTGGCATTATTATAATCTAGAAATCGTGTGGTTAAAATCGATCGAGGGCTATGATCGAAGACCCACATTCATTGTGTAGATTGCATGTGCACATGGGTTAATGTCGAGACCTGTACCCATAATTTAAATTCAATATAGCGTTGTTTTGAGTTTGGAATCTGATCGTAGATCGGACGACCCGTATTCATTGCAGAGGTCGGAAGGAGAGTTAAATCGCGAGCAAGTTGAGGTTCTGCAATCCCTTGCATCCGTTGGATCTGGGGGAAAACGGATCTACACCGTCGATATGAAGACAAGGGGTATAGCCAGGATCATAGCGCCTAGACATGGGAGCCAAAGGGATAGCGCTTGAAAATAATAAAGTTGAGGTCACAACTCTTGGTCGCATGGAGAGAAAATGGAGTTCCTCTGGGCCAGTCAAGGAAGATAGAGTTTAACACTCTGCCATAGAATGTAGTCGTGAGGACTGATTCTATGGGAATAAAGGTGCTCATAGCTAGCACATTGTATGGAATTGCTTCGAGGAAGTGTATGTTTTCATGAAGGGAAGACAATGAACCCTCCATTGAGGAAGGAGGACCTTCCGAAAATTTTGAGTACATTATATGGATGTCAAAGGAATGCTTAAAAGAATTCGTGTGAAACCTGGAGTTTCATGAATGACGATATTAGGGTTGTGATCGATTCAGAGAAGAAAGTATGGTTTTGCTGAAATAATAAATATGGACAAAGAGTCCATATGGTAATAAGTTGGTTGAATTCAAACACACGTTAGCAAGAGTGCCTAACCTGAAAAGTGATAACCTGAAATCGATGCAAGGGTGCATTGGGTATGAATGTGGCCACAAATGTTGGCACATTCATTAAAGTCAATTGGTATCTAAATTTCATTTCGAAAATTTGATATACTGAACTGATGCACGTGTAAGGAATGAAAATTCCTTTTTCTTGTATCATCGAATAGATAAAAGTGATTTGGCCGATTATCATGCACAATTTAAGAATTGTTTGTGATGACGTTATAAAGGTGCAATGAAAATATATGTGCATGGGAAACTAAAAATTTGTTTGGCTAATTGAAGTTGAAAGTTCAGGAAGAAAAGGGATCTTGCATATGGTAGTGTTGTAAGACCATAAGGAAGACCAATTGTCTACTGATCCAAACCGCTATGGGAAGGAAAGTCCCATAATTATGAATCTGGTTCCTGTGCGGAACAAATATGAAAATAAAATGTGGAACTCGAAAATCTGTGGGTGACATATTTACAAGATAATTTTGAATTTAAAAGTTATGATGATGTCTCATGAATTTATGTATACCTGTGATACGGGTGATAAGAAAATATATGTCCATAAAGGACAAATGAAGGTTGTCAAGTTGTAAAAGCGTGAAAAATGGCTACTATTGAGCCATGAGAACCCTGTGGTAAGCCATGATCGCCTAGAATATGTTGTGTTGAGGTAAGACAAGCCAGAGGGACACCTCGGCAGAGCAAGTCTGAGGGATGCCTCGAATGTAAGGCTCGATAAAGTCTCTAGAATTATTCATGTGAGAGAAAACCTTGGTAAGGAAAGATGGATCACCTGAGGAACTGTATAGCAGAGAAGGGGATGTCTGAGCCTAGGCCTGGAGGGTGAGTGACCACAAGGAAGAGGAGACCTTGATAGTTCTTGTAAACTATTAATTAGGATCATGCACACGATGGGTAGTTCTTCATGTGTGAGAAAACCTTGGCAAGGAAATATGGATCGCCCGAAGAACTGTATAACAGAGAAGAGGATATCGGAGCCTGGGCCTAGAGGGTGAGTGACCGCAAGGAAGAGGAGACTCTGATAGTTCTTGTAAAATATTGGGATCATGTACACAATGGGTATGTCAAGGAAAAACAATGAGCCTGGATAACAAGACAACCATGTGGATACAAATCCACAAACTGCACAGATAATTATTGTGCTAGATTATGAAATTTTCTTAGAAATTTTTATGCAACCATAAAATGTTTTCGCATGAGACTATGATTAATGTGCTTGTTGTCCAAGAATTATTGAAATAAGGTGACAAATATTAAGGGTCTGAAAAAGGACCTGACTGAGAAAGAAGGTCAAGACTTCTGAAGTGGCTAAATGAGAACATCATGACAGGTGTTACTGAGAAAGAACACCAAGGACGCTATTCCTTTTAAGGGGAAGGGGATTGTAGCACCCCTGTTTCCCCCAAGTTGTAATTAATAATTAATTATGGTTACCATATTATGACATGGGAACAATGTAAATGTATTATTGTTTGAGTTGCCAATAATTGATTGTGGGGGTGAAGCCTTGAAAGTATTGGCCATGATATCACTAGAGGAAAGAATGTGAAAACTATAAGAGAGGGCTCATTATATCAAATAACCCAAAATTTCCCTTTGATGAGGATAATAAACCTCCTTTGGATCCCAAGGAGAGAAATCAGTAGAAAGGACCATTGGTTGAATTATCAACCACCCTCATGAATGGAAGCATGGTCTAGCTGCACAATGTCAACTCGAAGTACCAATGGGTCTGGAAGACCAGGCTGACCCGAGTTTCCTTATGACAGAAGGAACGGGATGGAACAAGGAAGAACCTTCCCGAGAAGGATGTGTGTGTAAGGGGATAGACCCATGCAGACAGTAGAAAAGAGACAGAGAGGAGAACGGAAAAAACATTCCAGTAGAGAACGAGCAGAGGGTCGTGAGCTTGATGCGGAGAAAGCATATTATAAACCTCATCGAGTTCATTACAGAGAGAGAGATCTCTAAGAGTATGCAGAGAATGGGACCTGAGCAGAAGGACGTGAGCTTTATGTTGAGGAAGCATCTGATAAACCTCGCAGAAGATGTGAAAGAGAAAGGATCGATGATAATTGGCATAAATTCCCTAGTGATATCATGGCTTGGCACGGGAGTGGCCAGAGTGCTAAGAATGAATGCCTTTGAGCCTATGGTTGGGTGGAAGGACGGACACCCACAATCATTTAGTTGGATACCACCTGTAATAGATAATTAATCACATATATTTTTTATTTAAGTGGTAACTATGAATTAAAGTTGGATATCCTATGAATATTGCAGGGATGGATATGTTTTCTTAATTATTTATATTGCATCCCTTCAATTCTGCCCAATTGTGTATTTAAGAAAATAAGAAATTATTTGGCCTGTAAACATAAATGCCTAATCCCTGTGGTGGCTCAAGTTAAAATAAATGAATTGTGAATTCATTGACTTTGGGTATATCCTCACGTGTGCATGCCAACACTCCCATTAGTTCTGAAGGAAGGGATCGGTCAAAGCTCAGGAGAGGTAGTGCATGTGTGCACAGAACCTATGTGAAGGAATGCAGAGATCGAGAACCCCTTTAGTTCTAGAGTTTATATATGAGCGCAAGAGGTGCGTCGAGGATTTCTGTAAGCGTTAAGTTCAGGAGAATTAGCGCAAATTACCTAGGTACTTAAGGAGCTGGAAAAGCTCAGGTAGGATAGCGAGATTGAAGTCCTGAAAGGAGAGATCCTTTCGTTTGGAAGACAAATGGATGAGATTAGTTCAGGAGAAGCTGAAGTTCTTCACGATCGTCAGATATGGAGAAAGAATGTGGGTGTTAACCCTTATAACCCCTCAGATCATCCGACGAATCGAGCATATTCGTTGCATAGGAGGTGAAACCCCCGAAGTCCTGAAGTTAATCTGTGTCGTAGATATGAGGATTCTCGGGAACTATCTCGATCGTAGTATCTATCATATAGTCATTTCGACGTTGACCACTTCGGGAGGACAGAATTTTGGTAGCACCAAAACCCCCAAAGTCCCAAATTTGATGTGGACCGTGGATTTAAGGATCCTTCGGGATCCCTCACGATCGTTCGATCATGGGGAAGCGAGTATCAACGTCGAGATCCTGTGGGAGACCATGTGTCAAGTGATGGGGTTTCCAAGTGTTCCACTCAGAGTGGCACACATTGGGATCCAAAGGACCCTTGAACGAAAGTTACGAGCCAAAGAACCGAAGCAGATCTGATTTGTTCAAGACAAAGGGATGGGTTTCGTCAGATCCTGCACTTCGAGTGAAATCACTCTGAGAGAAAAGGGGATGTATTGAACATGAACTCCTAAAGGCTGGAGAGACGGAGTTAATATGAGTCATCCATCAGCTGAGGATAGGTGTCAGTAGATCTTCCATTTTGGGAGATAGCCACTTACGAGGAAAGTGGGATCACGCGAGTTGAGAACTCCCGAAGTAAATTGTGACTGTCGATTTGAGAGAGACATGCGTCGACTTCGGGTGAAATCACTCTGGGATAAAGCGAGTGGGGAGAGGTTGAAACTCATGAAGCCCGAAGAGACAAAGTAATTTATAGTCATTGATATGCGGGAGACAAGCATCAGTAGATCGCGTACTTCGAAAGCGGGGAGAAAGCAACATGGAGTAGAGGGATGCCCGAAGTGGATCCCCACCGTCGAATGAGAGGGACGCGTGGCGCACGATCCTTAACTTCGGAAGAAAACACTCTAGGAGAAAAAGTGGTGTGAGCGTCCGGGACTCCCGAATGCCAAAGTCCCGAAGAAGATCATAACCATCGATCATGAGGGACGTGTGGCACTTGATCTGTAACTACGGGTACGGAGTACTTCAGATGAAAAAGGTGTAGGAATGTTTGAAACTCCCGAACATCAAAGTCCCGAAGAAAATCAGGGTCATTGAAATCCCTAAGGATACGCGGCATCGAATCGTGAACTTCAGAGATTTTCCACTCTGGAGGATTTGCGTGGTGGTCATCTTAGCACCTGTTGTCTTGATGTCCAATCATAGCCCGTGGTCATATAAAAGTATAGGGGGGTGAAAGAACCTAAAGAACTTGGGAGAGGATATCTTCCAACTCTGAGATTGTTTCGGAGCATGGATATCGTGTCTAGTAACCTCTAGAAAAACATAATGGAATAGAGACGTTGAATGAGGGCATTGATTCTCCTAAGAAGAGCGAAAATTTGAGTCCCCACCGTGGGTGTGTTACACATGTGGTACACCAAACAACTTCTCTTTTCTCTTTTCTCTTATTCTGGTCTAGTTGAAATGTGAGGTTCTTCAGATCCTCCTTTAGCTATTCTATTGTTGGATATGTCTTTTGATAATGGTCTCTTCTAGTTTTAGGGTTTCCTATAGAGCCTCTTCTTGAGTTTGAAACTTATGATGCCTCAAACGGAATTTCAGGCATGGTAGAAGTTAATTCACAAAGATATTTCTATGCTTCATATCATTCATGACATACTTCAATTTTCCCTTCAATCATTTGAACCTATGATCAATCTCCCAAACATAATCACCTGGTTTTTGTTTGATTTCAGTCATCTCATTCATGTACTAATCTTTTGAACTAGGCTTCTGAAATTCATTTATCGGTAGCTTCTTGACATCTGCAATAGTATGTGTTGTCCCTGGTGGACTATTTACATTTAGACTCATGTACCAATCCAGTGTGTGGTCTCTTAGCATGATAGATAATTGTGCAAGTTTTGTATCCTCATCTATAATCTTCTTTACTTCCCAGATCTTCTCACAGATAAATAAATGCTTTGTAGGTTCCTTGGATGCCTCTCCCCGAAACTATGGTAACCTAATGTTGGGATCATGTCTTGCCATCCTGAACTATGATGAAGTACTACCTCTACGCGGTGTAGATACTTGACTACTACTTCTTGAACCAGATCCTCCAGTTGATTCTCCTTGGATGGATGTACTTCCTATTGTCTTTATTCCACTAAAATTTGGTTGTCTAAATTGTGGTTTTATTCTTGGTGTATTAGTCGCACATTGGGTTATGGGATCGACACTGACACTGACATGGATGGGATTTCTACCTTATGTTCCTGTCCTTGGACCTCTTTTCTTCCTTTCATATTTTGTGCACAGTATTTATTCAATCTACTCCACAAACCTGAGATCCTCTACCTCTTCTTCATCGCTTGCCAAGCCCTCTATATCTGCTATGGATCTCTTCTTATTATTCATCTTATATTGGTAGGGTACTCCACTGTGCATTTTTCTAGTTGTTTCCATAATCTTCTTGATCTAATATTCCTCCGTCGTGATTGGGTCCATGGCCTCCTCCTTCTTTCCCTTATCCATCCCTTCCTCCATTTCTCCACCTCTTTTCAGTGCTTCCCCCACCTTCCCCCGTGCATGCAAGGAAGTTTAGTTGTATGCTTCCAAAGTCATCACACCTTTGTTATACAGTAAGATCTTGATTGAAGTATAGAGAGATCTGATATAACTACCTATGGGTCCCTTTAGGAACTCTTACTCTGTTGCGCTATAAGACTTCGCTATATCTACTGCAAATTCTCCGATGAATCCTACAACAATATTGTCTAGCCAGAAATCTACTACGCGCGTGAATTTGTTGTTAACTTGTTGTAACTGCACGATATCCACAGGATTCCACTCGAGCTGTCTAATTCAATTTATAGGGTGGTTGTCTTTCAACCTCAATAGCCACTCATGCAACACATGCGGGAAATCACAGAAACATACCTCATGCAAGTCGCTAAACACATACTTGTCCAGATATTTGCATGGTGTTAATTTAGGGTTTATGTTATCCTTCTGCGCAAACTCAAGCTCCTTTGTTTTCAACCATCTTTCAATATCCACCTTCGTTGGATTTCGTGGTCTGAACATTCCTTTTTATACCTTCATTCTCTTCACGATTCTTTCACGGATCCCACTCACTCAATCCCATGAAGTTCCAGTCGGCAACATAACCATTTTTTGGTTACTACTCTCTCTTCCTACTCTTGGGTTGACCCAGGTTCATATCTGAATAGGTTTCCAACAAAACCCCCTAAAACTATCGCCCCTCCTGGTAGACCAGAAAGCAACACAACACACAGAATGTATTGCACAGTCTCACCCGAGATAGTCCTATGGGTGACTGCAATGCTCAGATGCTTACAGTCTAGGAAAGAGTGGGGATCTAGGATTGCAATTAATCTTCTTAGGCCTTGTCCTGGTTGTTATTTCTATTATTCTTAATATTATTTTATATGTTAAATATATGCATGCATTCTAACAAATCTAACCTATAACAAATCTCATAGATTTATCCATTCATCAATTCATAGTCTAACTACTTACAGAAGGTAACATGCAATAAATCACAACACATAACACAGGTGTTACCGTGTTTCACCCCCTCCTGGGATATGTCCACAAAGATATGGCTTCTTATGCTCTTTTATTTAGAATCATGTAATAGATGGCATTGCGCGCACTACAATTCTGATCATACAATCTCAAAACAGGTTCCACAATCCTCTATGAGGATGACTAGATCCCACTAGGCTCCTCAACCTACGATCTAGCCCTCAAAATCTAGATACTTGACTCTCCTGAAGATCAACAACTTACAAAAAAATGGTATCAGGTCTTACAGTAGTTTCCTTAACCGAACAGAACAAAACCTAGGAACTTCTACCTAGGCCTCCTAGATACTTATTTATACCAACTTTTAGCTTATCAGCCATTACAATCTATTACAAAAACCCTAACCCTAATGTTGTTAGGCTTGCCTACATGCACGCCTTGCACGCTTTCCTTCTTTTCATGCGGATTTCTCTTGCACGTGCTTCCTTTCCTGCCATCTTTTTTTTTCCAAACTAAGCTTTATCTTCCCAAAAATGGGTTTTTCCTCAAAATTGGCATGTGCCCAAAAAATGACATGGCTACGTTAAATGAATCACTAAACGCCATATACTCCATCAAAAAATTTGTAAACTCCTCATCCTATCCTTTCTGTCATGTTTGTTACCTCTTTGAACCACTAGCTTCATTGTTCCCTGCATTGTTTTGATGGTTTTCCATAGCCTGCATCAACTATTGTCGCCCCTGTGCAAGAATATTACAAATATTTTTCACATTGTCTTCTACTTCTATAAGTGATATATTTTGTGTATCCTTGCCTCGTGAAACCACAAACCCCCTCAAGATGGCGGGATTGAAACTTTGATACCACTGTAATGTCCCAACTAAATGTTTTGGCCTTTTTCCTAGTTTAGTCGTGTAAATATATTTTCAAACAGTTTGTGCACAAGGAAATCTCAATCACAGTCTGCATATATTTTCACTTTTTGCTATGACTTACAATATCACACTCAAGATGATACCCAAAGACTTTATTTGCATTAAAATATGGGCCAACGGGAATACATGAAGATCTCAACAAATAATGCAATAACAAATGATAAGGCACCTGGTATATAATTTCAGCAGGCTTTCCTTGCAAATATAATGAGGGATATATGTTGTAATTGTCAATTATGTGTGCATCAACTCTCCTGGAGCATACACGTTTGATATATATATTATACTTTGTTGAGGATACAATGTTGTAAGTAGTGAAATTGACCCAACCAGTGATGTATAATAGCATTAACAACTAAATTCAACCCATCAACATATAAGCTCTATCGTGGCAGTGAACTCGCCCCCCACACCCCGATAATTTGGTTCCTTGTTGAGATGTTTCTCATAGCATCACAAATTCTCTCCCCACAACAGTTTAATCAGCCCAAAATGAAGGGAAAACTTGCCCAACTTCCAGATCTAAGCCCCAAAAAACTGATATTTTCCCAACAAAGAGAGATTTTCCCCATAATAAGAAGATAAGGCCAGAACTCAGCCTCTTTAACCAGAAACTTGCCCAGGAAAGAGAGAATCGCCTCACAACTCAAGAAATACAACCCACATACTTAGTTCATATTTCCTCTACCCAAACTCAATCTCCTCAAAATGGATTTGGCCCATACACAACAAAACTCCACCGCCAAACAAGAAAACTCAACCACTAACAATGAAATCTCAACTATAGGAAAATAGAATCAGTTGAAATAAAGTACAATGAACAAATCTAAGTGATATCTTCCCAATGATCAGCTAGGGTGGATAGTCTCGCCACCGAAACGGATCTCCAAACTGTCTATGGGTTTTTTTCCCAAGAGACAAAGCCATAAGAGCTCTCTCAAAATCGATTTTAGAAAATAACAAGTGAATAATGAGAGAAAACGCCCTCATTTTCCTTTTATTTCCTTTTTGACCCTTTTTTCGAACCCTTTTACCCTTTTAATAAAGTAAATTTACTTTTATAAACTTTAATTCACTTAAACACCCATTTTTATAACTCTTTTTAATGTCGAAAAGTGATTAATTGGTTTTTAAGACATTCTCAGATGCCAAAGTCCCTTTCTCATCGTCCCAACCTATATATCATTTCATCTCGGTTCCAACGAGCTATTGCACAAAGGTATCCCCTCAGACAATATGATCCAAATAATTTCTTCAGTGTATTTAATTAAATTATGTTTAATAATAGCCCAAAATTACAGAAATCATCAGAATGCCACAAAACCATGAACAAACTGTGCGGAAATTATCCTAATTATGAAAGATGGTGAATGAACTAGCTTGATCATGATATAAATCCTCAAATTTTCATGAGCTCATTGTTATCCTTGTTTTAATCCTTTGGTCAGGCTGACATAAACTCATAAGGTTTCCTCTGACTGCAGGGAAAAGGAATCCAAAAACATGGGGAAATTACAAGAGCATTTGATTGGTTTGAATCTTGTTGTCGAAAGGAAAAATATTCATTTGCAAGTTTGATCAAAGCATTTCATAAGCATTGGGATCCTAGTTATGAATATTATGAAAAGGTTGAGTAATTAGTTGAAGCTTTCCAAGATAAAGAAAGACATATCTAATACCTAATGCTTTCATGTAATAGAAACCTCTTGAATGCTCTCTTGGATAAACTCAAAGGTAAGAGTGAGAATTTTATGTCCATGGTTAAATATATTAAAGAAAAGTAAGGTGTACTAGACCACCATTGCTCTCAAGGAATATCTACTCTCTTCTACCTCTTTTATACATGTCCCAACATGGTATCGAAGTGATTGGGTTCGTGACCTAGGGTTCTATAAAGAGAGAAAGAGACCACGAGTGAATTCCCACCTTGACCGGTCACCAATCAGGTTTTTCACATTCGATGCCCTAATTTATTAACAGAAATATACTACTTTCCTCTGAGGCTCGATCTCTAACTATTTTGGGAATGAAGAATGGGTATGTTTCTTGCAAGATTTGACCTCATCGAAATATCTTGTGTGTGTGATCGACTGGCGTTTGACCAAATGGAATGCAATCAACCGATGTGTGGTACTTTTGTAGGAGTCTCGACTAGACATGGACCAACAGGTGCTTACTCGACATGCAAACTAAGTTTTTTTTCCCTTTCATGTTTCATAGTCGACTAGTGTCTCGACCAAACCAAAACTTGAATGAATTTGATCATCCAAAAATAGACCGCATGAACTTCATAAAGATCTGAAACTGACTTCTTGAATGTGTCCCTTATTTGTGGGTTGCAATTCGACAAAACCATTGTTGTCTTGTGTTCGTTGTTGGTTCCCCTTGACTTTTGGGTTATTTTCCTGACTCAACTACATTTGGCTCTTTTGCACCAATTGTATATACGCCCGGTCATTTTATTTCCGACTGGACGAGGGTCCAACTGAACAGTGGCTGGATGATCTGAAAAGATCTTTTTAATGACTGTGGTTGAGTTATTAAGCATGCGTTGATTAACCAAATAGGATGCTTAATGAAAGACGAAGAAGATATGAGAATATATCACAGCCATCAAATCATATACAAAACTGAACATAAGCATGAAGAGCAACAAACCATAACAAGAGAAGTGATAACGGAGTTCGGCAATCTCGCCTACATCTCTGGGCCTTTGTCTCAGTGGGTGAGGCTTATTTATTTATGTTCAAAGCTCAATAATTACATCAAAACAGTTCCATACAGCTACAAGACTGATATGGTCCTTTTCTCCCAGATCTCTAGAACCCAACAAAAGAAACGACACTCAAAACGGATGACCAGAGCTCCTAGAAATGGCCCACAAAGATGTGCTCCTCAACAGCTTCCCTACATAAAAATGGATTTGGCTTGGATTTCCCTCGGCATAAATATGCTCTGACTCTCCTCCATGGCCTCAAGAAGTCCTAGTTTATATATATCTAGGGTTGGTTATCATCTCCCAACTTCCCCCCAAGATCTAGCCTCAAAAAGGGCCCAATATCCCCCAATAATGAGCAAAATCCTCTAATAACAGGCCTAAATCCATAATAAAATCCAAAAGCATAAGTATAAAACCCACTTTTGTTTAATTATAGGGCTTAGCCCCTTTATCCCTGTGCGCTCCCCCTTAAATATGGTCACATGGAAAATAGGTGGCCAAGTGCCAGCCCAAACTGCTGTGCGCTGGCCCCTTAGCCCCACATCAAAGATCACATGGCATACTCTAATGGGACCGCTCCCATAAAACTCGCACAAACCATGGTCATATCCACCCATAATATATGGAGGACCAGTGCTTACAAACCGCGCGCTGGAGATTAAGTAGTGGCGCCCCCGCCCTATCCACCGTGATCATAGGTACCAAAGGGACCGTGGACCCCAGCCCCTTTCCGCCCTCCATATATTTACATGCACTTTATTTAATATCAAGTGGGATTGGTATACTATGTCACATCTTTGGTGAAATGGTAATCCACCCCTTTTTCAAAGCATTGTTCGGCCCATAGGTCAAGGGGTAGAACCCCATGAGCTCCAAATAATTGTGTCCTTCAACTAGTGATGGGGTGCCACATGGCACCCTTTCATTGGTCCTCAACGATGCCACTTGTAAATGATGTATTGGTCCACCATGTGCCACTTGGTGAAGTGGGATTAGTCTCTGTCATTGCCCAGTCACCCTGCTATTGTGCTGCTACATGTCACTTTGTTGATGTCAGCATGATGATGTCAGCAGGACGTCATGCTGACATCAACAAAGTGACATGTTGATGTTTTAGTTGTTTGGGAAAACAGTCAGAGTGTGATAACTCTCGCATACAGCGTTCATTTGAGAAATTAAATATATGGACAGAATTAGCGCGACGAGTCGGTCGCAATGGAATTGGTTTCATTCAATTCCGAGAAATTTCATTTTTGAGCTTTTTCTAGACCTGGGAAGCCTCCTGGATCCGATTCTGGATCACTGGACTACACCAACACTCCATTTTGTGACCTATGGGTAGATGACCGACTAAAGGTATATGTTTGTGCTACCATATATATAGAAAATGGATTCCCTAGCTCCGTTATAACCCTTTGGTTGTGCATCCTAGGTTAACCTTTAATTGAAAGTTTAAACAACCATAATTCTTCTTTGTTTGTGTTCGATTTGCTCATTGTGGTCGATCCATTTCTTTTTTTTTTGCGTTTGCAAGTTTGGTACCTAGATTTTCATTAGTTGTTTCCTGCTATCGAAAATAGGTATGTTTGATGAAGATGAAGTCTCTGCTCTTCAGAAATTGCAGGAGATCCATGAGAAAAAATCCATTTCCTTAGAAGAATCTCATAATTGACTTCGTACAGAAGTAACTGACTCATAGATTGTCATCGCACAATTGCAGATGAAGAATCCACGATTAAATATTGAATTGGAGACATCCCATACCCAACTGTAGGATGAGGCTTCCCTCTTTCAAACTGGTCTTTTGTTGCGGTTTAATAAGAAATCTAGAAAAAATTACTCCCTAGAAAGAATAATGGACACTGTTTTCCAAAATATTTTAGATGAATTTGGAGATAAATCAAATCTTGTTGATGATCTAGAGGAGGAGGTGAAATCTCTTT
>SNQJ01S0063199.1:0-22770 GCA_010110895.2 Picea sitchensis
GGAAGTAAGAGAAACCCTAATGAATTGGCTAATAACCCTAGAAGCCTTGTTGGCTCAAGAAGATAATTTATATTAGGCTATTAGCCTCCAAGAGAAGAAGTCGACCAAAATTAATAATAATATACTGAACAGACACATACCCAAAAGGAGAAGTCGGCCCCAGCAAACTGACATGATTACTATAAATACAGGGTGCCAGTTCTCATTTGACAACATCTCAGAATTGTAGTTTCCCAGTTGGTGCGCACTGCAGTTGTAGTCTGGTGCGTAGGTTTGGAGGAGGGTTGCAGGTGCAGCTGCAGCAGCAGCTAGTTTCAGTATTGTCTTGGATATCTCTTAGCTAGGGTTTGGAACATCTAATGAGTCTTTTGTGATGCGCTATCCTTGGGGATTGATGCGCTACTCTTTGTTTGTCTATCTAGCCTAAGGTTTTCTTCCGGAGGAATTCTCAGGTCAAGGTTAAGGTGCTCGGAGGGAGGCTTTGACCTGTGGTTGGGTGACGAGGGTATCATCAATGGTAAAACAAGCACACCATCTTCTATATTCTAACATCTCCATGCCTAAGGACATCTACAAAATTGTTAGATATCAAGATCAGGATGATGAGTTCACTGATCCTATTTATGAATAAGATATTGAAGAAGATCTGGATGAAACATATGATGAAGATAAAGTATCTTCCCTTCCACTTGATGAGGACATCCAAACATCTACTTCTCCTACACATCAAGAAGAGAAAATGATGAATTATAATCCTTTTGAAAACTTTGATGGTGCTTTGTTCCATGACTTTGGAAGTGAAGAAAACTACCAAAGGGATCTCAATGAAGTTTCTCTTGCAGAAGGCCTTAAGGAGACATTGTTATCGACTTTTCCTTTTGACGAAAATGAATTTCTCCAGTCTTCCGAAGAAGTAATCAGCTCCTATGATGCAGATGAATTCATGGAAAAACCCACATATATAGTTGACGATCACATTGATGATTTCATACATACAGGGAGATGCAGATGGGATTTGGGTTGTTTCGTTTTTTACAAAGATACTATCTATGACATTGAAGGCACATATCGAATAAAGGATACATAAATCATTTCCTTAGATGATTTCTTTTTACAACCGGATGGGCCATATATGTGACAACCTGATGATGATGTGGTTACATATTTTTTCCATCCGTTCAAGGATGATCCAACACAACATTTTCAGGATGATTTTAGGCTATCCCTTGATATATACCCTTTTGAGGATGCATATTTTTTCTATGAGGACTTTCATCCATTATGCTCAGATTTTGATAGACATTAGGTCATGGCCAATCCAAGACAGTTCGAGGTCCACATTACCTAACAAAATTCCATTCATGTTGAGACTTTGGGAAGGGATCTATAGACAAAGAAGATACATTTCCTGATTCCGACGCAGGACATTCTCTCTAATGTTGTGCCTTACCCCATTTCCTCTTGTTTGGGAAATCATAGGATTTTCTATGGATCTCATGTCCTTTCTCAACCTTCAGGGAGAAATGATTTTCTGAGTGAATATGAAGATGATCCGTTATCTATATATGGTATCCCTCTTCAGATATGGATTGATCAGGCTTGTGGCTGCACTTTCAGATGGGATGGTCAGATTGATAGTTTCTTTTTCCAGTAGGACTTCCTCCCTCCCACCCATCTCAATGAGTTTTATTTCATTATAGATTATCTGTGTGTTTATACTCATGATTATTATGTGCTTGAATTTTCTTTGTTGTATTGCATGATTAGGTATAGGGGGAGATACTTTGATGAGGTGACCATCTGGTTGCATTGGTTGTATGAATTCAACTAACATCATCCATCACCTGATCTCCAGGGCCCCTGGGCCCTAGGTAAGTAGGTAGGTCATTTTGATTTTCTTGCATTTGAAACTTTATTACTCATATTAGTTTAGATTCATTTCATTTTCATTTTTTTCTACTTGCATATTGATTTTATGCTTGGTTTAGAAATTTTTGAAAAAAATGCCAATTTTTTTTTTTATAGATTAGATTTTCTTTTGGATTTTATATGGATAAAAGGGTGATAGCACCACCCTAGATGTGTTGATTCATTTGTTTGAGTTTTGGCAGGCACAAGACCATAAGGAGATGCAGTGGTTCTCATTCCCTCTATGGAGAGCACATGTCCCCAAGTAGGAGCCAGATGTTATCCCCATTTTGTGGATAACTAAGGATATTATGTCTCAAGGCCCTCAAGTTGCAGATATGGAGTGCCGAGAGACTACATGAATAGCAATATAATTTTGCATAGATGGAAACCCTTCTGACCACCACAAAGGTCATAGATTTTCAGATGGCATCCACTACACCATCTAGCTTTCGAGAGGCAATGGACCTTGCTCCATGAGGTACAAGTCAGGTGTTATGGTGAGTGTCATTTCAATATTTGAGGCATTTGAGTATGTTGTATCTTAGACTGCTTTATATTTCATGACATATTCTTGGACATTATGACTTTTTCCCTGCTTCACCTTGGTGGTTGACATTGCGCCTTAGTAAGTGGTCTTCCTTGGGGATGGGTTTTCTACTAGGAACTCCCTTGAAGAGCCATCGTACCTATAACACCCCAAGGCCAAGACCCTGATGAATTGTAAATATTTTTATAGGATGGTGAGCCAAGTGTTTATAAGCTAGAATACTTATGTGATTATTAGGCTAGAGAGCCTAGATGCTAAGGCCAATGAGCCTGATTTTGTATATGTAAATACTCACATCATTAATAAAATTACACCGTTGCATGTAGACCGACCATGAAGAAAGAGTTATGGGGGACTAAGATCCACTAGGTAGGGTAAGGGAAGGGGCTAAGTGTCCAAGAATAGGGGATAAGCTAGAGGGATTACCTCTAAAGGGATGATATTATATTATTATTTCTTAAAGGCTATGGTTTGACATAATCTTTGTTGTCCTAAGTTCCTGGGAAAAGGGAATGAGTGTTAAGTGGAGCTCATTTAGCTTCAGGAATACATGTTTCAACCTGGGTGCATGCAGTTAATAGCTAGGAAAGTCATCTCGTTGGGGTTTTTCCCTCACCATTCTCACGATGGGGGCCATTCTGGAAGCCTGCCATACTCTCCACAGATTTAGGCACTGATCCATCCTCTCCATCGTCGACCTCTGCATCATTCACACACCTTTGGAACCTACATGCATTTTGATCTATCCCGTACTTTTCCTGTGAAGAAAATCACACCTTTACTTTGACTGAGCCCATACCGTGCCTTAACAATTTTGCTGATGCTGCCAACAAAGTTCCTTGACTGAGTGTGGCTTGCTACCATCATCTGTTCTATATTGAGATTTTATGCTTTCATCACCCTCACTCGAATTGACTTAGGAGTTGTATTGAAGAGGCGGGTTGTCAGGCCCGTGGACTAAAGAAGAAGTTTGTCATGCCTATAAACAAATATCTCTAGGTGAGAGAGGTTGTTTAGGAAGTGATTTTTCTAGAGGGATCCCAACGACAACTATAGTTCTCTGAGAATTCCTGTCCGGTCTATTGCTGAAGCCCTAGAAGGGAAGTGGGACAGGTGACAGACTGTTGAGCAGAGAAGGGGCACACTTCCCGGGGTGGGACAACCATGTGGGGAATGAGAGGCTGTAGGCTGTTAGTGTGAGCTGACTCTTAGGATAAAATCCTTCCAGTTGATCTGTGTGACCTTCCTATTGTCATTGCCAAGCCTCAAAATCCCTTGCCCGATGGAGTTTAGTCCTGGCTCGGGGGCGACCCACTGCTGAGTGTGATGAACAACATGGTCTAAAGCTGGGAGGTTCATGGGAGGTTTGCACACAGTTGGTGGTCATCAATTAAAATATAAGTACCAAATATTTGTTCTATGCATGATGTGTATCTTGAAAACAAGTTATAATGTTATTAGAATTGTCTGCATATATTGTATGTATGTTTAATGTTGTTTCCACATGAATCAGTGTATGAACACAGTGCTATAACTATTTAAATTACATTAGATAGATATGTATATAAATATGTGTAGTATCATAGCATGAAATTTATTTGGTGGCATGGCCTGGCCTATTTTTTTAAGGCCGAGGATGTCACGAATTGGTATTAGAGCATAAAAGAAAATATATAGTTGATTGGGTAGCGTTACCCAATAGAGGTTGATGGCCGAGGATGTTACAAAGTGTCATCAAAGCCAAGGTTTCAACACTGAGCCTGGATGGGCCATGTCAGTGGAAGTTGAAGCAAAAGTTTCAGAAAAGGTATTGGACACACCTACCACACTTAGAGGGGGGGTGAATGAGTGTGGGGCTCTTTTTCCCAAAATATTTCCTCTTTACAAAAACTCCTTAGTTAACATTCAACATTTATTCATTACCCATTGCTGTCATTTATAACCAGTTAGATAAGAACATATATCAACAACATATCATCATCAAGTCATCACTACAAGGAACACAAAGAACACAAGATGTATGTACAATTTTTCTTTTTATTATGGACAACAATCCGGGGGTTTATCAACAACAACTAAATAGAGTACAACTCTACAAGAGCACCAACTCTATTATGAAAGACTCGACTTACATACTTAGCACCAACTGCGATGAGGCAATAATCCTCAACAGATATTAATCTGTCAAAAGGTACGTGACCTGTCAATAGTGCATCCCACGTGTGTACGCGCCATGGCTCACTATAGCCCACGTATGTACACGTCTAGTGTATAGAACAACTTGCATATACCTTTTGAGTTGTTAGGGTTTATCCTTCAAGATCATCTCAGATCATCTGCAAACAATATATCATTCTCTTCTATCTCTAACTGTCCAATCTACCCACCAGCCAGTCACAACACATCCAAGCTCTCCAATAGCTTGTTCATGCTCCACAACAAATCAATATGAATGCTATCTCAATCATGTATAAACACCTAGTATACCACAACAATCATGTCACCACTGAATCGAAAGAGTACTGCTCACTCCATCAACCAAATCAACCAAACTGAACGACATCATAGAATCCATACCAAGAATTCCCTAAGCATTAACAACACATAAAACAATAGTATCCATCAAGACAATAATGTAACCATACCAGTGTCTCAGTTATAAATCTGAGGCCATAGAATGAAGATCTGGAACTTGCCTCATCATCCAAGATCTTGGCACCAACTCAAATACAATTCTTCACCATTCTATCCATTGTACACACCCTGTCCTCATACAACCCACGTATACCTTCAATGTATACGCACCCTATACACAGACAACCCGCGTATTCCTCAGAAACTAGGGTTTCTGAAGTTCTGAGATTTTTTCCGTCAAGATCTTAGACATTGTTGAAACTTTGATGCGTCCATGAGATCCTCCTCTCACTCTCTTCCTCATAATAGATCTTCAATCATGCTCAATAGATCCACACCAATAAGATGCTCTCACAAGAATCTCTCCATCAATACTCCACAAGATAATCTCACAAGAAGCTCTCCATTGATCCACCAAAAGGATGATCTACAAGAGACCATTGCTATCTTATTTATACTTTCATCCTCTAGGTCACTTAACCCATTTTTAGGTCACTTAACCCATTTCTAGGCCACTTAACCTTTTTTTTCTTATTTTAGGATTAACCACTTTCCATAAATAGAAAGTTCTCCAATACATTATCATTTAAATATCCCTTCTTGATTTTGTCACCTTAATTTATTATTTAAATAATCCACCTTGAATTTGTCACTTTACTTTATCATTTAAATAATGATTTCTTCTTTTAGGTCACTTTGACTTCTTTGACCTTGTGAGCTTCAAGCATTCATTTGGGAGTTCTTCATCTTCGTAGGGCCATAACTCTCAAACCATGAGGAGTTATGTGATGTTCCACATACCACCGTAAATGGCATGACAAGAACTATCCATCTAGGATAGTTTCACCAATAACTTCATTGATCTTCATCTCATTATTTCGCATACAAGCATTGGTTCTCTCAACCACAACTTAACCACAAAGCGTCTTCCCGTGCGGTCTTTCACCATAAGGGGACCACTTTGGAGTTCATCCATTTGTGCACTTTATCAATCATGATAAGACAATAATGATTCATCTTTGCATCAATTCACCACTGCATCATATACATCAACTATGCATCATGTATCAATGACAACTCATTGATCCATATTTATCGATTGGTTTCCACTTGACATCTATCATTATCATCAAGGACAATACATATACATTGTTCATCAATCATCAATAAATTAGGCCTATCAATAAATCCATCACTTGAAATCAATCAATCAAACCATTGGCATCAATGAAAACATGATCCAACAAAAGGATTGTTGTCGAAATGGACACAATTCAAGTTTAGAGCCCATGGTTTCAACACTGAACCTGGATGGGCCACGAACGAGGAATTTAGAGTAAAAATTATAGAGAATTTTAATGTATAGAGTGCTAGAAGGGCATTGAGACAACACTTCGACTGTGTTTGGCAACACATGAGGTATAATGGTTTAAGAAATGGCCACAGAGAAAGAAACCACAACAACCGTGGTGTTGGGACGTAGGATCTGTTCGGGAGAAGGAGGATCCTTCACAATTGTCAAATCTGGAGAAAAGTGCATGAAGGTTAACCTCCAAGTCATTTAGACTTCATGACTTTGGCGAAGTTTATGGGTTATAAGAGAAAAAAGGGGCCGAATCTCGAAGTTCCGAAGTCCCGGAGAGGATCTACACCATAGATCCTAGGGGGGGGGAGTGTTTACTGTTGGATTTTCCCAAGGACGAATCAGAACCGTAGGGATAGCCATGTGTCGACAGGTTGGATTATTTGGGAGAAATGGAGTGTGCTGATGCACAAAATGTCGAATTCTAGAAGGCCAGAGTTAATCCAGACTGGTCATCGAAAGGAGACGTGTGTCAGAATATCAACTTGTTCGGGAGTTCGACGTTCAGGAGAATTGGAGTGTGCAAGTGTAAAAACTGCCAAATCCTGAAGTCCCGAAGTGATGTGAACTGCTAACCTCACCAGACATGACGTGGACACAAGGGATGCGTGCCACCTGTCATTGAGTTAAGAACTTTTGGAATATTGGAATTCTAGTTAGAACATGACACGTGTCACCCGTCTGATTGGGCCACGTGTCTGCTTCTAATATTTTGTCACGTGGCCCTCCTATCGAGGATGGATGGTGGGGCCCCTGATGGTCACAGTGGATGCGTGGGACCAAATCGTGAAGTCTGAAGAATTGACACTTTGGAAGAAATGGTTCATGATGGAATGGGAGGAAGAAATCCCCGAAGTTTCATAGTGCTGAAATAATGCGACGTAATGATGTCACCAGGGTTGACGTGGAAGTATTCATAGATTCACGGTTCAATATTTTTAGAGTGTGTAGATGTGAAATCCTTTGAAGTCCCAGATCCCTGAAGCTCCAAAGTCCCGAAGCCCTGAAGCCCCAAAGCTCCGAAGTCCTGAAACCCTGAAGCTGAAGTTTTGTAGTAAATATCAGTCATTGGATGCTGGGAAGTTGTGGACTGTTGATCCACCCCACTTCACGAGTTCACTAATTCGACACTCCGGGAGATTTGTTGGAACATTATTTGGAAACCATCGAATCCCAGAGTCCCCGAAGCTCCTATCCACCGTAGATCTGAGCAAAGAATGTGGACCGTAGACCTAACGTTCTTCACGTGTTCGATAGTTCGTTGTTCTGGGATGTTTGTGAGGTGCGGAAAGGGAAACCTATGAAGCTTCGTAGCCCAAAGTTTGAAGACTCCGGATAAGTGCCCAAACCATTAGCACTGGGTCACAGTCATGGTCACATGCGAACCAAGGGATGAAGAAAAAGGGGCCAACACCCAAAAATGGTTGTAGAACAGAGTTGGGCTTAGAGATAGAAGCTTGAGGGGTTCTTGATCGACCAAGACCCGCAAAAAATGGAATCTGATATTTTTTTTTGGAATCAAATTGGTTTATTCTAGATAATTATTAAAGTCTGATAGCCTGACAAAAATTCAGTTGAATACACATTTTGCAGAGTTAACAATTGACAGAACCGAATCGAGTTGTTCCAGGGTGCATAAAAATGGAGGAGGCACATGATTCTTTCAGTTCGGAGAATGAAGCTAGAGGAATGGATGCCCATTTGGTTATTGAAGGAATGAAATCCAATGGGCATGGAGAAAAGATAGATAAATAAGTGAGCATGATGAAAATCATCAAAAATTTGCAAAAATATGTCCAAATTCACTAGGATGATAATGAATTGCTTAAGAGAGACAAAGAGCAACATGAGGACTTCAAAATGAAGTTGATGCAGAGCCTAGAAATAACAGAAAATAAATTGGATAAGGAGAGTGGCTCAAACAAATTAGGAAGTCACGAGTCTCCTGATGAGAAAATAAGAACAATAAGTGTTAGCAGACATCACCGTCACTCCTTGAGACATTCCAATAAGAGAGCACACCACAGCTCAAGTCCATCCTCTTTCAGGAAGCATAAGAAGTCTGGGGTGGATGAGCTATGAGGGGAAATGAACAAAATCAAACCTTCTACATTTGATGGTGAGCGCAAGAAGGATGAATATGCAGAGACATGGCTATTGGGAATGAGAAAGTATTTTCAATTGCATAATTATTCTTCTCATGTAGAAGGAAGGATTTCCATCTATCAACTCAAAGGAAAGGAATACATGTGGTGGGATAATCTTGTGCAGGTGCAACACATTAAAGAGAAATTTTTTACTTGGAGGGAATTCAAGAAGTATTTCGAAAATAAATACTTGACTAAGAGATACTATGAAAAGAAAATGAAAGAGTTCTTTGAACTCAAGCGTATGACAATAGATGAATATGAAAGAAGGTTTTTATAATTGCTGAAGTATGTTTCTTTCATTAAGGATGAGACAATTAATATTTAGAGGTATTTGAGTGGGTTTCCATCATCCATCAGTGAAAAAATCCAATATGATGATCCCAAAACATTGGAGGAGACCACAAGGTGAGATAAGTGCCTATATGATCAACCAAAAACAAGGCCAAATTTCCAAAAATCTTGAGAAGATAAGAAGAAATTCAAGATGGATCAAAGGAAGAAGGGAACTAAGCCATCATCCTTTAGAAATAATTCTCAGGGACAACCAACTTCTAGAGAACCCATAATGATTGAGAAAGGGGGTCAAAGGCCAAGACAACCACCTATTGAGTGTTGGGGTTGTAAAGGAGATCATATGTTTAGATATTGTCCTTACATAAGTGACAAAGTGAGAGCCATTTAGAATGTTCAATGAGATGAAACAATGGAGGATATGGGCAGAAGTCTATCCAAGATCTATGCAGCCCTGCTGGAAAATAAGAAAGCAGAGTATCAATCACATATGATTGAAGTGGAAGGTATGATCAACAACCAAACCATTACTATTTTAATTGATTCAGGATCTAGTCATAGTTATATATATCCTAAGATGGTGGAAAGTTTGCATTTTCCAGGAAGCAAGCATGGAAAATATTGGTTGGTGCAGCTGGCTATCGAAGCCAAAAGAAATTTTAATGAGATGGTTAAGTCATGTCTTATGGACATGAATGGCCTGAGCACAAGAGAATATTTGAACATATTGCCTTTAGGTTCCTATGAATGTCTAATTGGGATGGATTGGTTGGAATAACATCATGCTATCCTAGACTATCATAAAAATGAATTTATTTTCTTGGATGAGGAAGGGAACCTGAGGAAAGTCCAGGGAATTCCCAGGGCAGTTATTGTCCGAGAAATTTTAGCAATGTAGATGAAGAAGTGTTACAGGAAGGGCTGTCAAATATTTGCAGCTCATATGGAAGAAGCACCTAATGGTAAGGCGTCAAATCTAGATGATCATGCAATCCTGGAAGATTTTGAAGTTGTGTTCAAGGAGGTACCAGGACTACACCCAAAGAGAGATATTGATTTCTCTATAAATATGATGCCTAGAGAAGCTCTAGTGTTAAAGACTCATTACAAAATGAGTACACCAGAGCTGAAGGAGTTGCAAATGCATCTTGAAGAACTTCTGAAGAAGGGGTATATACACCCAAGTGTGTCACCTTGGGGTGCCCCAGTCTTGTTCATGAAGAAGAAAGATGAGACATTGAGATTGTGCATCGATTTCAAACAGTTGAACAAAGTGACTATAAAGAACAGGTATCCTCTACCAAGAATTGATTATCTCTTTGATCAGTTGAAGGATGAAAGGATATTTTCGAAGATAGATCTTAGTTCAGGATACCATTAGGTAAGGATTAAAGAGGAAAACTTCAACAAGACAACCTTCAGGACAAGGTATGGTCACTATGAGTTCACAGTGGTGCCATTTGGGTTATCAAATGTAATAATTGTTTTCATGTTCTTAATGAATGGTGTTTTATGAGAATATTTAGACAAGTTTGTCATTATCTTTTTAGTTGACATCCTTGTATATTCCAATTCGGAAGAAGAGCATGAGCATCATTTGAGGATGGTGTTTCAAGTGATAAGAGAGCATCACCTGTATGCTAAATTGAGCAAGTGCTCATCTTATCAAAACATAATTCACTATTTGGGGCATATCATATTTAAAGAAGGGATAGCAGTGGACCCTGAAAATATTGAGGCCACAAAAGGGAGGACATCACTTAAGAATGTGACAAAAGTTGGATCCTTCATGGGTCTAGCTGGCTACTACAGAATGTTCATTGTAGGGTTTTCGAGAATAGCTATCCCCATCACTTCCTTGCAAAGAAAGGGGAAAAAGTTTCAATGGACAGAAGAATGTGAAAAAAACTTCCAACAATTGAAGCAACCATTAACTAGTGCTCCAATTTTAAGGATTGCAGATCCAAATGAAGAATTCATTGTATGCACAGATGCATGTAAAGAAGGATTTGGTGGAGTCCTCAGTCAAAATGGGTTTGTTGTAGGCTTTGAATCCAGGAAATTGAAAGAGCATGAAAGGATCTATGCCACTCATGATTTAGAGTTGGTAGACATAGTGCATGCTTTGAAGAAGTGGAGTCACTACCTCATGGGAAAGAGGTTTGAGTTGAGGACATACCATAATGGTTTGAAGTATTTGTTTGATCAACCTACCTTGAATGATAGGCAAAGTAGATGGTTGGATTTCCTATGTGAATATGAATTTGATATAAAGCATATCAAGGGGAAAGATAACAAAGTGGCTGATGAACTCAACAAAAGAGTGTATGAGTTACATGCTACAATCATTATCATGTACCAATCAAATTTGAAAGAAATAATTTTGGAGGCTGCAAAATCAGATTTGCAATACAAGGAATTGGTAACAAAATTGAAACAAGGTAAAATGCAATAGAAAGTTGAAGATTATGAATTGGGAATTGATGGAATTATCTTGTACAGAAACAAAGCTTATGTACCCAATTCGCCTGAATTGAGGAGTGCGATTTTAAAATAAATGCATAATGTACCTTATGCAGGACACCCAGAATATCATAAAACAATTTCAATAGTCAAGAGCCAATATTATTGGCCAGGCATGAAGAGGGATATTGTTGAATACATAGTTAAATTCTTGGAATGTGAAAGGGTCAAGGCTGAGCATAGACACCCATATGGGTTACTACAACCATTACCCATTCCTGATTGGAAATGGGAAGTTGTAACAATGGATTTCATCACAGGATTTCCCAGAACAAGAAAGCAACATGATGCAATCATGGTGGTAGTGGAAAATATTACTAAAGCTGCCCATTTTATCCTATTGAAGACTATTCACAAGGAAACTAAAATTTCTGATATTTATATGAGGGAAGTAGCACGATTGTACCTTATACCCAAGACAATTATATCTGACAGAGACCCAATGTTTACCTCAAAGTTTGGAAGGGGTTATTCAAAGGATTCAAAACAAATCTGAACTTCCGCACAACCTATCATCCTGAGTCTGAYGGGAAAATGGAAAGGGAGAACCAAGTGATAGAGGATGTGCTAAGGATGTATGGGATGAACAAACCCTCTAAATGGGAAGATTATATACACTTGGTAGAACTTTCCTACAACAATGGGTATCAAGCATCATTGAAGATGAGACCATTTGAAGCACTTTATGGAAGAAAGTGAAACACCCCATTAATTTGGGACAACCCAACTGATAGGGCAGTGGTTGGGCCAGAGTTGCTCAAGGAAATGGAAGAGAAAATCTTGAAGATTAAGAAGAATTTGAAGGCTTCCCAAGACAGGCAAGAAATCTATGTTGATAAGAACATAACTCACAAATAATTTAAAGTAGGGGATCATGTTTTCTTGAAGGTGAAAGCCAACATAAGTTACCTGAAGCCGAGTAACTGTTCCAAGTTGGTAGCCAAATATTGTGGGTTGTTTGAAATCCTAGAGAGGATTGGTCCAATAGCTTATATGCTTGCATTGCTTGCATCTATGTCTATACATAATGTATTTAATGTCTCATTTCTTAAGAAATATATACCTGATGCTAATTATGTTATTGATTGGAATGTGATTCAAGTGGAGTAAGAAAGCACTTTTTAGGTGCATCCGGTTCATATACTGGAACGAAAAATCAAGAATATCTGAAATCGAGCCATAGGGATTGTAAAATTCCAGTGGACCTGGTATGATCCTAAGGACGCAACATGTGAGCATGAAGATGTTATGCGGGCATAGTACCCACATCGTTTTGAATATTTTGGAAATATTGTTGTTGTTGTGTAAATAAGTTGCACTAAGGACAGTGCAAAAATAAGGGGAGGGGATTGTAACTATGTTTATAATTATGTTTATAGGCTGGTGAGCTAAGTGTTTATAAGATGGAATAATTATGCGTTTATTAGGCTGGAGAGCCCAGATGCTAAGGCCAATGAGCCTGATTTTGTATATGTAAATACTCACATCATTAATAAAATTACACCGCTATGTGTAGACCAACCATGAAGAAAGAGTTATTTGGGACTAAGCTCCACTAGGTAGGGTAAGGGAAGGGGCTAAGTGTGTAGGAATATGGGCTAAGCTATAGGGATTACCTCTAAAGGGATAATATTATATTATTATTTCCTAAACGCTAAGGTTTGACATAATCTGTGTTGTCCTAAGTTCCTAGGAAAAGGGAATGAGTGTTTAGTGGAGCTCATGCAGCTTCAGGAAGACATGTGTCAACCTGGGTGCATGCAATTAATAGATGGGAAAGTCAGCTCGTTGGGGTTTTCCCCTCACCATTCTCGTGATGGTATCCATTCTAGAAGCCTGCCATACTCCCCACAGATTCACGCACTGAGCCATGCTCTCCATTATCGACCTCTGCATCATTCACGCACCTCTAGAACCTACATGAATTTTGAGCTATCTCATAATTTTCCTTTGAAGCACAACACGCCTGTACTTTTCTTGAGCCCATACTGTGCCTTAATGGTTTTTCTAATGCTGTCAGTGTAGTTCCTTGACTGAGTGTGGCTTGCTGCCATCATCTGTTCTATACTTAGATTTGTTGTTGCCATCACCCTCACTTGAATTGACTTAGGAGTTGTATTGAAGAGGTGGGTTTTCAGGCCTATGAACTAAAGAAGCAGGTTGTCAGGACAGTAAGCAACTCTCTCTAGGTGAAAGAGGTTGTTGGGGAAGTGATTTTCCTAGAGGGAGCCCAACGACAACCAACGACAACTATAGTTCTCTGAGAATTCATGTCTGACCTGTTGCTGAAGCCCTGGAAGGGAAGTGGGGCAGCCGAACGACTGTTGAGAAGAGAAGGGGCACACTTCCTTGGTTGGGATAGGCATGTGGGGAATGAGAGGTTGTAGGCTATTAGTGTGAGCTGGATCCTGGGAGAAAATCCTTCCGGTTGATTTGAGCTGGTCCTAGGGATCTCTTGCCTGATGGAGTTTAGTCCCAGCTTGGGGGTGACCCACTGCTGAGCGTGATGAGAAACATGGTCTAAGGCTAGGAGGTTCGTAGGAGGTATGCATGTAGTTGATGGTAATCAATTAAAATATAAGTATCAAATCTTTATACTCTGTATGATGTGTATCTTGAAAACAAGTTATAACGTTATTATAATTGTCTGCATATATTGTATGTATGTTTAATGTTGTTTCCACATGAATAAGTGTATGAACAAAGTGATATAATTGTTTAAATTGCATTAGATAGATATGTATATAAATATGTGTGGTATCAGAGCATGAAATTTATTCGGTGGCATGGCCTAGCCTATTGGTTTAAGGCCGAGGATGTCACGAATTGGTATCAGAGCAGAAAACAAAAGATACAGTTGATTGGGTAGTGTTACTCGACAGAGGTTGATGGTCGTGGATGTTACAAAGTGGTATCAGAGACAAGGTTTCAACACTGAGCCTGGATGGGCCATAAACTAGGAATTCAGAGTAAAATGTCCATAGAATTTTGATGTACAGAGTGCCAGAAGGGCATTGAGAGAACACTTGGACTGTGTTCGACAGCACATGAGGTATAATGGTTTAAGAAATGGCCACAAAGAAAGAAACCACAAAAACCATGGTGTTGGGTAGTAGGATCTGTTCGAGAGAAGGAGGATCCTTCACAACTATCAGATATGGAGAAAAGTGCATGAAGGTTAACCTCCAAGTCATCCAGACTTCACAACTTCGGAAATTTTTATGGGTTATAAGAGAAAAAAGGGGCCAAATATCGAAGTTCTGAAGTCCCAAAGAGGATCTACACCATAGACACCGGGGGGGAGTGTTTACCATTGGATTTTCCCAAGAACGAATCAAAACTATAGGGATAAGCAATGTGTCGGCAGGTTGGCTTGTTCGATAATTCAACGTTCGGGAGAAATGGAGTGTGTTGATGCGCAAACTCTCGAATTCCCAAAGTTTTGAGTTAATCTGGACTGTTCATCAAAAGGAGACGCATGTTAGAATATCAACTTGTTCGAGAGTTCGACATTTGGGAGAATTGGAGTGTGCAAGTGTAAAAACCGTTGAAGCCCAAAGTCTTGAAGTGATGTGGCCTGCTGATGTCACCAAGGATGACATGGAAACATGGGATGTGTTCCATGTGTCAGTGAGTTAAGAACCTTTGGAATATTGAAATGCCAGTTAGAACGTGTCACCCGTCTGATTGGGCCACATGTCCGCTTCTAATATTTTTCCACGTGGACCTCCTCTTGAGGATGGATGGTGGGGCCCTTGATGGTCACAGTGGATGTGTGGTGCTAGATCGTGAAGTCTAAAGACTTGACACTTTGGAAGAAATGGTACCTGATGGAATGGGAGGAATAAATCCCCGAAGTTTCGTAGCATCGAAATAACGTGACGTAATGATGTCACCAGGGGTGATGTGGAAGTATTTGAATATTCTCACTTCGAGAGTTTTATAGTGTGAAAATGTGAAATCCTCTGAAGTCCCGAAGCCTCGAAGCTTCGAAGTCCCCAAGTCCCGAAGCTCCAAAGTCCTGAAACCCCGAAGTCGGAGTTCCGTAGTAAATATCGGCCGTTGGATGCTGGAAAGTCGTGGACTGCTGATCCACCCCACTTAGTGAGTTCACCAATTTGACACTCTGAGAGATTTGTTGGAACATGCTTTAGAAACCATCGAAGCCCGTATTCCCCGAAGCTCCTATCTACCGTAGATCTGAGAAAGGAATGTGGATCGTATATACACCATTTTTCGTGCATTCGATAGTTCATTGTTTTGGGATGTTTGTGAGGTGCGGAAAGGAAAACCTCCGAAGCTCTGGATCTCGAAGTTTCAAGACTCTATATAAGCACCCAAACCATTAGCACTGGGTCACAACTATGGTCACATGAAAACCAAGGGATGAAGAAAAAGGGGCTAGCACCCGAAAATGGTTGCAGAACAGAGTTGGGATTAGAGATAGAAGCGTGAGGGGTTCTTGATCAACTAAGTCCTGTAGAAAATGGAATCTAATATTATTTTTGTGGAATCAGATTGGTTTATTCTAGAAAATTATTAAAGTTTGTTAGCCTGACAAAAATTCGGTTGAGTGCACATTTTGCAGAGTTAAAAATTGACATAACCGAACTGAATTTTTCCACGGTGCAGAGAAATGGAGGAGGCACAAGATGCTTTCAGTTCAGAGAATGAAGCTAGATGAATGGATGTCCATTTGGGAATTGAAGGAGTGAACTCCAATGGGCATAGAAAATATATAGATAAAGAAATGAGCATGATGAAAATCATCAAAAATTTGCAAAAAGATGTCCAAATTCACCAGGCTGAAAATGAAAGGCTTAAGAGAGCCAAGGAGAAACATGAGGACTTCAACATGAATTTGACGCAGATCTTGGAAAGAATAGAAAATAAATTAGATAAGGAGAGTGACTCAAGAAAATCATGAAGTCATGGGTTTCATGACGAGAAAATAAGAACAATAAGTGTTAGAAGACATTACTGTCACTCCTCGAGGCATTCCAATAAGAAAGCACACAACATCTCAAGTCCATCCCCTGGAAGCATAAGAGGTCTGGGGTGGATGAGCTATGAGGGAAAATGAACAAAATCAAACCTCCTACATTTGATGGTGAGCATAAGAAGGATGAATATGAAGATACATGATTGCTGGGCATGAGAAAGTATTTTCAATTGCATAATTATTCTTCTCATGCAGAAGGAAGGATTTCCATCTATCAACTCAAAGAAAAGGAATCCATGTGGTGGGATCAGCTTGTGCAGGTGCAACACATTAAAGAGAAAAATGTTACTTGGAGGGAATTCAAGAAGTATTTCGAAAAAAAATACTTGACTAAGAGATACTGTGACAAGAAAATGAAAGAGTTCTTTGAAATCAAGCTTGGGAGTATGACAATAGATGAATATGAAAGAAGGTTTTTAGAATTGCCGAAGTATGTTTATTTCATAAAGGATGAGACAATTAAGATTCAAAGGTATTTGAGTGGTTTTCCATCATCCATCAGTGACAAAATAAAATATGATGATTCCAAAACATTGGAGGAGACCATAAGGCGAGCTAAGTGCCTATATGATTAACAAAAAACAAGGCCAACTTTCCAAAAATCTCTGGAAGATAAGAAGAAATTCAAGATGGATTAGAGGAAGAAGGGAACTAAGCCATCATTCTTCAGAAATAATTCATAGGGACAACCAACTTCTAAAGAACCCAAAACGATTGAGACAGGGGGTCAAAGGCCAAGGAAACCAATTATTCAATGTTGGGGTTGTAAAGGAGATACTATGTTTAGAGATTTTCCTCACAGAAGTGACAAAGTGAGAGTTGTTCACAATGTTCAATGAGCTGAAACCATGGAGGACATGGGCATAATTGTACCCAGGATCTATGCAGCCCCGAAAAACAAGGAAGCAGAGTATCAGTCACATATGATTGAAGTGAAAGGTATGATCAACAACCAAACCATTACTATTTTAATTGATTCAGGAACTAGTCATAGTTATATATATCCTAAGATGGTGGAAAGTTTTCATTTTCCAAGAAACAAGCATGGAAAATATTGGTTGGTGCAGCTGGCTATTGGAGCCAAAATAAAAGTTAATGAGATGGTTAGGTCATGTCTTATGGACATGAATGGACTGAGCACAAGGGTATATTTGAACATATTTCCTTTAGGTTCCTATGACTGTCTAATTGGGATGGATTGGTTGGACCAACATCATGCTATCCTAGACTGACATAAAAAGGAATTTACTTGCTTGTATGAGGAAGGGAACCTGAGAAAAGTGCAGGGAAGTTACTGTCCAAGAAATTTCAGCAATGCAACTGAAGAAGTGTTACAGGAAGGGATGTCAAATATTTTAAACTCAAATGGAAGAAGCACCTAAGGATAAGGTGCAAAATATGGAGGATCATGTAGTACTAGAAKATTTTGAAGATGTATTCAAGGAGGTACCAGGAATACCCCTAAAGAGAGATATTGATTTCTCTATAAATATGATGCCTAGAGMAGCTCYGGTGTCAAAGAATCCTTACAAAATGAGTACAACAGAGCTGAAGGAGTTGCAAATGCAACTTGAATAACTTATGAAAAAGGGATATATATGCCCAAGTGTGTCACCTTGGGGTGCCCCAGTATTTTTCGTGAAGAAGAAAGATGCGACATTGACATTGTGCATCGATTTCAGACAGTTGAACAAAGTGAATATAAAGAACAATTATCCTCTACCAAGGATTGATGATCTCTTCGATCAATTGAAGTATGCAAGGATATTTTCAAAGATAGATCTTAGGTTAGGATACCATCAGGTAAGGATTAAAGAGGAATACATCAACAAGACCACCTTCAGGACACGATATGGTTATTATAAGTTCACAATGGTGCCATTTGGATTATCAAATGCACCAACTGTTTTCATGTGCTTAATGAATGGTGTTTTCCCAAAATATTTAGACAAGTTTGTCAATGTCTTTTTAGATGACATCATTGTATATTCCAAGTCGGGAGAAGAGCATGAACATCATTTGAGGATGGTGTTGCAAGTGATAAGAGAGCATAAACTATATGCCAAATTGAGCAAGTGCTCATTTTATCAAAACAAAATTCATTATTTGGGGCATATCATATCCGAAGAAGGGATAGCAGTGGACCTTGAAAAGATTGACATGATAAAAGGGTGGACACCATCTAATAATGTGATAGAAGTCATATCCTTCATGGGTCTAGTTGGATACTACAGGAGGTTCATTGCAGGGTTTTCGAGAATAGCTCACCCCATCACTTCCTTTCAAAGGAAAGGGAATAAGTTTCAATGGACAAAAAAATGTGAAAGAAGCTTCGAACAATTGAAGCAACTGTTAACTAGTGCTCCAATTTTAAGGATTGCAGATCCAAATGAAGATTTCATTGTATGCACAGATGAATGTAAAGGACTTGGTGGAGTCCTCAGTCAAAATGGGTTTGTTGTAGGCTTTGAATCTAGGAAATTGAAAGAGAATGAAATACTCTATGGCACTCATGATTTAGAGTTGGCAACCATAGTGCATGCATTGAAGAAGTGGATGCACTACTTCATGGAAAATAGGTTTGAGTTGAGGATAGACCATAATGGTCTGAAGTATTTGCTTGATCAACCTACCTTGAATGCAGTATATGGTTGGAATTCATCTATGAATAAGACTTTGATATAAATCATATCAAGGGGAAAGAGAACAAAGTGGTTGATGCAGTCAAAATAAGAGTGCATGAGTTGCATGCTACAACCATTAGCATGTACCAATCAGATTTGAAAGACAAACTTTTGGAGGCTGCAAAATCAGATTTGCAATACAAGGAATTGGTAACAAAATTGGAGCAAGGTAAAATGCAATAGAAAATTGAAGATTATGAATTGGGAATTGATGGACTTATCTTGTATAGAAACGTATCCAATTCTCCTAAATTGAGGAGTGCGATTTTAAAATAAATGCACAATGTACCTTATGTGGGACATCCAGGATATCAAAAAACAGTTTCAACCGTCAAGATCCAATATTATTGGCAAGGCATGAAGAGGGATATTGCTGAATACATAGCTAAATGCTTAGAATGTTAAAGGGTCAAGTCTAAGCATAGACACCCAGCTAGGTTACTACAACCATTACCCATTCTTGAATGGAAATGGGAAGTTGTAATAATGGATTTCATCACAGGATTGACCAGAACAAGAAATCAAAATGATGAAATCATGGTGGTAGTGGACATGCTTACTAATGCTGCCCATTTTATCCCATTGAAGACTACTCACAAGGCAACTAACATTGTTGATATTTATATGAGGGAAGTAGCATGATTGCACAATATACCCAAGACAATTATATCTGACAGAGACCCAATGTTTACCTCAATGTTTTGGAAGGGGTTATTGAAAGGGTTCATAACAAATCTGAACTTAAACACAACCTATCATCTTGAGTCTAATGGGAAAACGGAAAGGGTGAACCAAGTGATAGAAGATATGATAAGGATGTATGTGATGGAAAAACCCTCTAAACGGGAAGATTATCTACACTTGGTAGAATTGTTGGCCCTCTATGTGATGTTGTGCTAAGTGCAAGTGTGGATTGTAAATGCTTTGTGCATACTGTGAGAGACTTGCAGAGCTAAGTGCAAGCGGTTGTAACATACTATGAAGGGATTGTTGCTGTAACACAAGGAAGTAGGATCTAGTGAGGTGCACAGATCTCCTGTCCTATGCGGAGTAAGGATTTCATGGCTCTGTGTATGTATCTTATTGAAGAAGCTAATAAAGAAGAAGAGTTGGTGGATGTAGCCCCAGGGTGGGGCTGAACCACGTATATGTTGTGTTGCTCTTCTTTGTGTGATGTGTTGGTGTAATTATGTGTTATCTGCTAAGTGCTTGACATAGATAGATAGATAGATGTGTTTATACTTTGTGCTTATGATGAATCTAGATGCTAGATCTTACCTCTGTGACCTTGATTAGTGATTGAATATGCTAGATTTGATCTAATTCCTTATGCTAAGTGCTTAAATACATTATATATGGGTGAATGTTGCGATGCTCTGTTTTATCTGTAGATTAGTTATTGGTTAAATATTGATGAAGGTTTACTGCTGAGTTCTCTGTTAAATACTATAATCACATATCCATGTCCCAGCTAAGGTTGCAGACATCTGAGTCCTGCAATAACCCATTCCTCTACCTCGGGTGAGACTTCATCTGCTTTGCAGGTGTTTCTCAAAGGGTCGATAGTTAGGGTTTTGTTGGTGCATTGTTGTAGTGTTGAACCCTGGGTCTGCCCCTGTGACAACAAATGGTTGCATTGTCAAGACTGAAACTGTGATTGCTGGGAACTAAGGAAGAAGAAGCTTTGTGCAAAGATTCGACCTAAAACTGAGAAAGCTCTGTGCGTATATCTATTTCTCTAGTGCACAACATTCTTCTTGACTTGTGAAGCTCTGTGCCAAGAAAATAGGTCAGATGTAAAGAAAAGAGGTAATATCTACAAGATTTTTTCTCTAATAAAGGTAAGAATAGTGAAAAGTTCTAGATCTGAAACGTTTTTGCTCTGTAGAAGTAAGACAAGTGGAAAATTTTGTTTCTAAAGAATGGATCTAGGTATGTTTGATAGATTCTATCCTAGCTCGAAAAATAGGGTAATAGTAGATGAAATAAGGTTTGACATGAGTAGATATAATAAGAATAGTGAAAGATATGTTATACCTATGCATAGAAAGAATATTTGGACTAACAAATGGATGCAGGATCCTAGAAATATTTTTTTGCAGGTTAGCTCCTACGATCCTAGTGCGTAGTACAAAAAGGGCTAGGGATCAGTTAAAAGAAAGAGAGGATTAACCCTCTATTACAGTTGTAGAAATTCAGGACATCTTTTTCAGGAATGCCTTGGGAGAAGACCTAGTTGTCTTTGTTGTAAATCGATGGACCATGAAGTATTGGATTTCCCTAGAATGATTGTTAAAGTTGAAAGAATGAATTTGAACCAAGAAAAACCTAAGGCAGATCTAGAAAATAAGATTATGGTAGAATCCTAGAAAGAATCAGAGAAAGTATTGTTATAGATGAGAGAAACCCTGAATGACCACCAACATGTCAGATTATCAGAGATCTTCAAAGAAAAAGAATGCATTGAAGCAACATTATGAGACTTCAATGTTGATTGTGTTCTGGATGAGGAAACATAGGTAAATGTTATGACAAAAAGAACCTAGGAAATTTTAGGAAAACCTGCTATGGTTCCTTCACTAGGAGGAATAGGATTATTCATAGGAAAACTGATAACCCTATGTGGGAAGCTCGCTCAGATACCTATGAATGTCAATGGAATTTCAACAAAAGAATATTTTTAGATGATTAAATTTATTGAGGATAGCGCTCCATTTAACATGTTACTGGGAATACCTTGGATTGAAAGAGATCAAGCCAAAAGGAAGGAAGAAGAAGAAGTCTTAGAGCAGAAGAAACAAGAGTTAAAAGATTTTATAACTAAAAGGATCGCACACTTGATTGAAGAACAAGAGAACAGATCACAACTATTTAACAACAGTGACATAGATATCAAAGTTGCAAGAACACTAGAGGACCCACAGAAGACTAAAATACTTATCCTAGATAAAAAAGAAGTATTACCCTTGAATCCTAGGAAAGAATCTCAACAACCCAAAGTCACTATGTCAAAAGAAGATAAGAATCATAATGGGAAAAGGAATACTGAGACAAAGCTCACTGAAAAGAAGGATATAAAACTAAGTAAGAAGAGATCTAAGATTGAAAAGTTGCAGAAAGATCCAGAAGGAACCTTGCAGAAGGAAAATTTGCAAAATTGGAGCTTCGTCGGGATACCAGCACAATGACACATGGCAATTCGCCATGGCGAAGCAATATAGATGTTGGGGACATTATAACCATTAGAACAATGCTCTGAATGAGTATAAAGGCATTTATGACCAGAAAACTTGCCATCAGACCATTGGGACCGTGCCATAATGGACATAACAGAGTTCATGAAGGATTCATACCCGTTGGAAGTGACCCGTTTCTGAGTTACCTATTTATCCCGTCGCACCATGCACCGAGAACACTTTTGTTAACTAATAATTGGAGCCCGCAGACCAAGTTGATCTTGCATAGTGATCATCACATTGTTTCCATCTATTCCATTGCAGTGTCTAATTTAATCTGAACTCGATCTAGTTAATCTTGAGCACGTATGTTCGAGGAGCTCAATGCAGTCGAAGAATCTGTGACAGAAGTACTCCTCGACCTGATGAATGAAAGAGTCATGTCGGAGAGAAGATTATCTATAGGTGTACAGGTTTCATCCACTGCTC
>SNQJ01S0063199.1:25000-63961 GCA_010110895.2 Picea sitchensis
AAACGTCACCCTTAGAGGCATGGCATCACTTAGGGGGTCTAGGGTTTGGTGGTGAGGTTGGTATGCATTGGAAGAAGGTTGTTTTAATGAGTTTGAGGCTTTGAACATGAAGGAAATAACTTGGATGCTTGACATGTGGCTTTGGGAAGCCTTTCTACATTCGACTTTCTCCTAGTGCCAAAACGTCCCCTAAAGGGGTGACATCTTTCTAACTTAGGGTTTTCTTTGTGCACAAAAAGTGAAACTAAAGTGAATTGTTTAATATTACTTTGTAAAAAGGGGCAAGATCAGATTGTTGACCCCTAGTCTTGTGTTTTACCCTAAGTTATGTGGAAAAACTATCTTAGTGACATTTTGTATAAATAAGAGATCATAAGATCTCATTTGAACATAACTCTCCCTCTTATGAGAAGTACTTGGACTGAAATTTTCGCTACACTTGGAGTATTTTTCCTCTTGTGCTATGGATTGATGTCTTTTAGTAATGGTTATGGATGATGATGATGCACTATCTCTTGGAGGTCACTTCTAGCTTATTTTGGAGGTTTACTTTAGCATGTTAAAAGGATTTTCTTGGATTGGTATGGTTTTTTACTTTGTTACTATCATTCGTAATTCAATTTAAGGTTGTTTTGGCTAAGGCTAGATATGGAGTAAAAGGATATACACCCATATCCTAGTTTCCACCATAATTATTAAGATTATAAAGCTATTTGCAAGGGTTTTGTTGAGGAAGTAAGAGGATATAAACCCCTCAATTTCAAACCCTAGCTAGGCTACTTACCTTGGGAAGTAAGAGGATTTCCACCCCCAATGCTTTAGTAGTCCTAGCTCTTTATTTAAGACCCCATTAACCCATAACTAAAGGAAATAATCTTGCATTGGAGGTATAAATTGTTGTATTGGGAAACATGAAAGTTTCAAGTTTTGGTCTTTTCTCACTTGAGTTTTGTTCCCCTAGCCTTGATCTACCTTGCCTCATTGAGGTGTCCCCTTTCAACCACAATTTCATGCTTCTGTAGTAAATTTAACCTACATCCATTAGGGCTTATCTAACCCTATCTTACTAACCCTAAATAGCTTCTAAACTAACCCTAGACTAGGCCTAAAAATTTGCCCTAACCTTCTAATAACCTAGGTGCACTTATTGAGCTAATTGGGGGCTGATTTGATTGGAAACGTTTTCTGAAATGAGTCTTTTTTTTCTACATCCATAAGACTGGTAATTTCAATACAAAAACCCTAAACTAAAATCACTCATAACTTGTGTTTTCACTGTCAAACGTGCTAAGAATTTGCCAATTTATTCTACTTGCTTTAACACAATTTTTGAGTGGTTTCTTTACAATTTTTAGTGGCTAAATTCACTGCTATCAGACCAAGTTTCCTACAGCCATAAGGATGAAAAGTAATTCTGCATACATCTTTTATGAGAACCATAATTCACTTTTGAAGTCTCATGCTATAGACCATGAAATTCTCTAGTGTTTATCTACCTTGTTTCAAGAATTTTTCATTTGACTTTGAGCAGTATTTCTAGCATATTTAGTACTTGTTTTACTGCTGATATATATTTTCATTCACTGCCACAAATCAGGGAGAGTAAGCCTAGATTTCTGATCCAAGTAACATATTATACTCCGTAGTGGTTTTTCTTTTGTCACGGGCAGGTACCAGCTTCTCAACGATTCATCCAAGGCTTTGGAAACTTCAATACAACCTAAGACTCATTATCAACCTTTATTTCTCATCTAGAATATTGACCTTTAGGGGATTCACTCTTTCCATTTCCATTTTCCCCTTCCATTCCCCCTAGGGTCACCAGGATCACCTCCCTAGAGTGACCTAGTCACCCTTGAAGCACAAGACCTATATGGAGGTGACATTGGGTATAATGTCCTTAATTTTTAGCGATTTGGTGGTTGGGTCATACTTATTTTGAATCCTCTTTGGAACCCTAATGAAACTTTGGAAAGTTATCCCAAATCCTTTATCCCTTAATTTACTGGCGACTCCACCTAATGGATGTTCCGTTTCCACCTTTCTTGATGAGCTCTTCTTGAAGCTCATCTGGTGACTCCATCTCCACAGAACCCACTTTTCTCTTTTCCCATTTTCATTGCTTGATGAGCCTTGAGCTCAACTGGTGACTTGATTGAAGTATTTCCTTGAGTGATGGAAACATGGATCTTTGGTGATTTCATGAAGCATACAAGGCCTTGGTGGTTGAAGCTATTGAAATATATCCAAATAAGTGTCCTATAAACCAATTCAATGTGCTCCCAAAGTTTGATGGTAATCCATTGTTGGCCATAACACACGTTGTTGAGTTTACCAGATGCATGTACTATGAGGATGTATGCCTACGGTTGTTCTTGTTGTCCTTGGGAAATGAAAAAAGGGATTGTATAAATAATTATTACAAGACAAGAAGTATATCTTGTTTGATGATCCTCATCAGAAAGTTCCTTAAATGTTGGGGAATAGAATCTCAAAGTATTAAAGATACAATTCAAGACTTGGAGGATGCTTTTTTGAGAGAATGTTTTGACCTTGATCCTATTGAAGGCTTGAGAGAAACACTTCTTCCATAGTTTGTTGAAACAAAAATTGAAAGACAAGAAGTCAACAAGAGTAATGCAGAGAGTTTTGAGTGCCTCAAGGAAAGCACAAAAGAAGATGGCGAATTTTCTGAACAACTGATAGAACTTTGTCATGACAAGGAATTTGTGGCTAAGTTATGTCAACAAAGAGAGGAAGAGTATAGCACCATCATCGACCATCATGATGAAAATCCTACCCTAAATCCAACTTGGGAAGTGGCCATTACATATTTTGGAACAATATCATTATACGACAATGTGAGCGAGAAGTATGGGTACCAGGAAAACTTCCAAACCGACGATGAACCTATCTCCATGCCTAAGGATGTCTACAATATCGTTAGAGATCAAGATGAAGATGATGAGTTCACTGATCCTATTTATGAAGAAAATCTTCTTCTCCTGCACATCAAGAAGAGAACATGATAAGTTATAATACTTTTAAAAACTTTTATGATGCTTTGTTCCATGAATTTGGAAATGAATAAAAGTACCAAAGGGATATCAATGAAGTTTCTCTTGTAGAAGGCCTGAATGAGACATTGTTATTGACTTTCCCTTTTGAAGAAAATGAATTTCTCCAGTCTTGAGAAGAAGTAATCAACTCCTATGATGCAGATGAGTTAGTGGAACAACCCCAGGATATAGTTGATGATCACATTGATGATTTCATACAGACTGGGAGATCCATATGGGATTTGGGTTGTTTCATTTTTTACAGAGATCCTATATACGACATTGAAGGCACATCTTAGATAAAGGATACATAAAGAATTTCCTCAAAGGATTTGTTTTTAGAGCTGGATGGTCCATATATGTACCAACCTGATGATGATATGGTTATACATTTGTTCCATCCATTCGAGGATGATACAACACATCATTTTTCAGGATGGTTTTCGACCATCCCTTGATACATACCCTTTTTAGGATGCATATTTGTTCTATGATGAATTTAAGCCATTATATTCATATTTTGATAGACACAAGGTCATGGCCAGCCCAAGACAATCTTAGGTCCACACTACCAAACATAAGTACATTCATGTTGATATTTTGGGCAGGGATCTATAGACAAAGAAGAGACATTTCCTGATTTGGACAAAGGAGTTTCTCTATAAGGGTCTGCCTTACCCCGTTTCCTCTTTTTTGGGAAATCATAGGGTTTTATTTGGCTGTCTTGTCCTTTCTCAACATTCAGGGAGTAGTGATTTTATGAGTGAATATGAAGAGGTGTCATCGTCTATATATGGTATCCCTATTCAAATATGGATTGATCATGCTTTTGGCTGCACTTTTAGACGAGATGATTAGGCTGATGGTTTCTTTTTCCAACATGATTTCCTGCTTCCCACCCATCTCAATGAGTTTAATTTCATGATCGATTATATGTGTGTTTATAATCATGATTATTATGTGCTTGAATTATCTTTGTTGTATTGCATGATTAAGAACAAGGGGAGATACTTTGATGAGCTGACCATCTGGTTTCACTGGTTGTATGACTTCACTTGACATCATCCATCACCTGATATCTAGGGCCCCCAGGCCTGAGGTAAGTAGGTCGGTCATTTTCCTTTCCTTTCACTTGCATATTGATTACTCATATTAGTTTAAATGCATTTAATTTTCATATTTCTCTACTTTCATATTGATTTCGTCCTTAGTTTAAAATTTTTTGAAAAAAATGCCAATTTTTTTTCTTTTCTAGATTATCTTTTCTTTTGGATTTTATATGGATAAAAGGGTGATAGCACCACCCTAGATGCTCTTATCCCTTTGTCTAAGTTTTGGCAGGCATATGACTACCCAGAGATGTTGCAGTTATCATGCACACTACTATGAACACATGTCCCCAAGTAGGAGCCAGATGTTATCCCCATTTTGTGGATAACTAAGGATATTATGTCTCGAGGCCCTTAGGTTGCATACATTGAGTGTCGAGAGACTACATGAATAGAAGTATCCTTTTTCACGGATGGAGACCCTTCTCACCACCACAAAGGTCCTAGATTTTCAGATGCCACCCACCACACTAGTTGGCTTCCAAGAGGAAATGGGATTTTCTCCATGAGGTACAAGTTAGGTATTTTGATGAGTGTAATTTCAATATTTGAGGCATTTGAGTATGTTGTATCTTATAATTCTTTAGCTTTCATGACATATGCTTGGAAATTATGCCTTTTTCCCTTCTTCACCTTGGTGGTTGACATTGTTCCCTAGTAAGTGGTCTTTGGGGATGGGTTTGCTACCTAGGAACTCCCTTGAAAATCCATTGTACCATTTCCAAACCAGCCACACTACCATTTTCCATTACTATTTCCCTCCATTTCCTTATCTCTTGGTATTTTTGAGTGTATTGACCCAAGAAGTGGGTTTCCCTCATTCTATGTGAAGAAGAGGTTGAAGGCCTGGAGGGGTTGTTGTTGGGTAAAAAATAAAATTTTCCCTCATTCTATGTGAAGAAGGGGTTGAAGGCCCAGAGGGATTGTTGTTGGGTAAAAAATAAAATACTATGTATAAAACTTCTAGATGCTTCTCCCAGTGATCATTCAAGAAAACAATGAAACACTTATCTTTGAGAAAAGGGGGACCCACAAGAAATATGATTATGAATTCTTAAAAGGTTAGTTGGAGGATAGGAGGTCTCATCACGAGCCATCATATCATGTTCATGGATATCTAGTGGTATGAAATTACCATCATATAGTCACCAAGCTAGGGTAATGGCTCTCAATTGCATGGTTGAGAGAAAGGGAGTCTCATCACAAGCCAACCTTATCATTTCTTCTAGGTATTTGTGGGTGACACTGCCATTATTTGGACACCACACCAGGGTAGTGGCCTTCAACTTGTTCTTAAATTATGAAGAATGGAAAAATGATAGGCTTGGAAAAAGTGCAGTGCAAACGAAGGTACCACACACCCTCTAAAAAGGCACCCATGATTGAGACACTACAACCCCTTGTATTTCATGAAACCCATGCTCATTTAGTTTGTACCCTTAACCACTTCACCCAATTTACATGGCTTAGAGAGGGATCTCTTGGAATCTCTCCTTGACCTAGAGAAAGATCTACCGAATAAGACAACTTGTTAACCCTCCCATATTCAATCTTGACAAGTCACATAATGTCTTTGAACACTTAGTTGTGTGATAGAGTAATCCTTGATGCACATGCTTAGGTGGCTCATTCATTGACTTGATTTAGTTGTCATGATATTTTGACTTGAGATCCTTAGAGGGTGTGCTTGTTTGTCTTTGTAGGACCCATTTGGTGGACAATTTTGGAGGAAGAAGCCTATCTTGGGATTCCAAGGGGCTTGAAGCCCACAACTTGGATGCAAAGGCCCCACATGCTAGATGAGAGATATGAAACTTTGGAGGCTTAGAAGACATGGTGGATGACCTAACCTAGCCCTCACATGCCAAATTTTTTCCCTAGGAGAGGAAAAACATCACCCTTAGAGGCATGACATCATCTAGGGGGGATAGGGTTTGGTGGTGAGGTTGATATGCATTAGCACAAGGAAATTTTTAGGAGTTTGATTCTTTGAGATGAAGGACATAACTTGTATTCTTGACATGTATCTTTGGGAATCCTTTCTACTGTCCTCCATCACCAACGACTTTCTCCTAGTGCCAAAACGACCCCTAAAGGGGCAACGCCTTTCTAAATTAGGGTTTTATTTGTGCAAAACAAGTGAAATTAACAAGAATTGTTTAATATTAGTTTGTAAAAAGGGGAAAGATTAGGGTTTTTGACCCCTAGTCTTGTTTTTAACCCTAAGTTACGTGGACAAAATATCTTAGTGACATTTTGTATAAAATATCTTGTGAGAAGTACTTGGACTAAAATTTTCTCTACACTTGGAGTATTTTGCCTCTTGTGCTATGGATCGATGTCTTTTGGTTATGTTTATTGATGATGATGATGCACTATCTCTTGGAGGTCACTTATATCTTATCATGGAGGTTTATTTTGGCATGTTAAAAGGATTTTCTTGGATTGGTATGGTTTTTTACTTTTTTATTATCATTGGTAATTCAAGTTAAGGTTTTTTTGGCTAAGGATAGATAGGGAGTATAAGGATATACACCCCTATCCTAGTTTACACCATAATTATCAAGCTTATAAAGTTATTTTCAAGGGTTTTGTTGAGGAAGTAAGAAAATTTACACCCCTCAATTTCAAACACTAGCTAGGCTACTTACCTTGGGAAGTAAGAGGATTTACACACACAATGGTTTAATAGTCCTAATTGTTTCTTTAATACCCCATTAACCCATAACTGAAGGCAATAATATTGCATTGGATATATAAATTACTACATTAGGAAACATGAAAGTTTCAAGTTTTGGTCCTCTCTCACTTGAGTTTTGTTCCCCTAGTCTTCAGATACCTTGCCTCATTGAGGCATCCCCTTTCGACCACAATTTATTGTTGTTGTAGTAAAACTAACCTATAGAGATTAGGACTTATATAACTGTAGCAACCCCAACCACCCAGGTCGAGGCATGCCACATTCAATATTTCATTCTCTGATACCAACTCGTAACATCCCCGACCACCCAAGATTGGGGCATGCGACTACAATTATACTATGTTCAAGCTCTGATACCATTTTGTAACACCCCTATCCACTTAGGCCCGACCATGCTACTCTAAAACACATTCTTACTAATCTTATGATAACCAAAATGTAACATACCCAACCATAGACCTGCTGGTCTATGGCACACAAAAAATCTTGTGGAAGATACATATATAACTTAACAAAAAATTACATTATGCTAATATACCGATTAATGTGGAAGTAACAATAAGCCTACAGATATAACATATACATGCAATACTTATAAATATTAGACATGTACAAATACACAACATGTAAATGAACATAGAAATGGTACTTATATTTTTGTAGAAGACCACCAACTTCGTGCAGACCTTCCACGAACCTCCCATCCATAGACCACATTGCTCATCACTCTCAGCAGTGGGTCACCCTTGAGATGGGACTAAAATCCACCCTGGCGAAGGGATTCCTAGGCTAGGTTGAGACAATGGGCTGCTACACAGTCAATCAGTCAATCGGGAAGGATTCCCTCCCAGGAGCCAAGTTATACACACATCCTACAAAATCTCATTCCCCACATGCCTGTCCCAGCCCATGAAGTGTGCCCCTTCTCTGCTCAATAGTCCTTCGACTGCCCCAATTCCCTTCCATGGCTTCAACAATAGGCCGAACATGAATTCTTTGAGAACTATAGCTGCTACTGGGCTCCCTCCAGGAGAAATCACTTCCCCAACAACCTCTCTCATCTAAAGAGAGTTTCTCATAAGCCTGGCAACCTGCTTCTTCTATTACAACAAACTCTCACACCTGGAGAGAGTTTCTGACAGGAATGACAACCTGCTTCTTCAATCCATGGGCCTAACAACCCATCTCTTCACTCCCTCTCCTCGTCAACCAAAAACAGGCTCAGGTGAAGGAAACAATCGAAAACAGGTAACAAAATAAGATATGGAAGCAAGCCATGCTCATTACATGAACTACGTTGGCAACAACAACCAACCGTTAAGACACAACATGGGCTCAGGAAAATACAGGTGTGTCGAGCTTCCCAAGAAATACACAAGATAACTCAAGTATAACTGTGGGTTCTAGATGTGCGTGCATGCTCAGAGGTCGATAATGGAGGTCATCGTTTAGTGCGTGAGTGCATGGGAAGCCTAGACATAATGGAAGATAACCCCTAAGAATGATGAGTTTTCTAAATATAATTGCATGTGCCAAGAGTGACATGTGGCTCTCTTGGACCTCATTCCTCTCTACTTGGAGTTCGTTCCCTTCCCTAAAGGAACTTAGGATAACAAGAGTTATTTCCCAAACATTAGTATTTTAGGAAATATATTTTAATATTCCCTTAGAGACAAGCCCTCCATCTTAGCCCTTTTTCCTAGCCTCTTATCCCCTTCCCTTTCCCTACCTGGTGGAGCTTAGTCCCCCATTCTCTTTTATCATGGTAGGTCTACATGAAATGATTCATTTTATATTAATGATATGAGTATTTACATATACAAAAATAGGCTCATTGGCCTTTAGCATCTAGGATCTCTAGCCTAATCATCACATAAGCCTCCTAACTTATAATCACTTGTCTCACTATCCTATGAAATATGTTACATTTACAATTACAAATGTTGCTCGGTCTTGAGATATTACAAACCCCTCCTCTTATTTTTGCACCACCCTCAGTGTAACTTATTTACATATTACCATCAATATTTTAAAAAATATTCAAAAAAATCCAAGCTTTAGCGATGGGAAGCTCATTATCCATCTGGTGCTCTACTTTCCAGCACCAGTTCTGGTATTCATACTGCAACTAGAAGTCAATTTCTCTATTCCATAGAGCTGCTTCTGAAAATAATTTAGCTCACTATTCCATTTGACACGCCCTCCTTATGGAAGCTACCATGCCATAAACATCCTTGAGTTTCCTCCTCCTTGTTGCACTCACCCTTCTAGGATCATGCATCCCTTCAATCCTATGCAGTCCTTCAATGATCCATCTTGCCAAGGCTTTCACACACAAGGAGAGTGCTAACCCATTACCAGAACCCCACCAAGGTTCTACAATTATATGGATTTAATGTCCTTAACAATAGTTGTTCTTTCCCAACATTCCATCTTTAATCAATATTATCTCATCTGCATCACACACATGCAGTTATCGTGAGAGAACATAAAATAACTCATTTAGAACTCAAACGTATTTCATAAGTAATTCAACTTTTCCCCAAAATATGAAAATCAATTTCATAATTTTTCATTGTTGTTGCAATAATAGGATGCAGTCTTCCTTCTGGATTTCAACAAGCACCATGCTGAATACCATATTTCCTGCAATTCTTCTTTCTTGCATTCAACCAACAATGTGTCAGTATTTCCTATACATCATACTCTCATTGAAATATGTACAAAAACCTTATGAAGTGTTCTTAGAATTGTCTATAACTAACAATTCAATCACAAATACAAAACCAGGGATGATTTTAAGGATGGACATTTATTTCAAAATGTAGAAACTTTGGCGAATCTTACTAATCCTTCATATGCCAACTATAAAATGTTTCACGATATTTTTTTTAAAAATATTCAAATTTATAAGTATTTTATATAGTTTATATAAACTTTTGGCAATTTTAAAGGTAAAATAATTTTATCTTATAGAATTTGGACGAATCATTTTTGGGGAAAAACCATGGAAAATTAGCCCATGAGTGAAATTTATCCCCTAAAATCATCCCTGTACAAAACAATTTATTAGATAGAATGAATTATCATTCTATGCATACGCCTGTTCATAAATACTATCAGTAAGTTCATTACTTCTTTTCCTGAACATAAAATTTCTTGTAGTCAATGCTCATGTGACTACTTGACTTGCAACTTTCCTATTGCAATGTCCAAACAACTCTTGAAATGTTCTCAACTCCATGAGTTAGAAACATTTCATCCATTAGTATAATTATTTCCATGCAATAATATATATGCATGCACTCACAAAACACATTCAACAAATGCATTTAAGTATACAATTCTATCATGTATGAGTGCAACTCTGCCACTTATTAGCCATGCATGCAACTCTCAATGCATATCTATTCAATGCACCTTTGCATTGATTATTCAGAATGCTCTTTCTCTAAGTCATGCATCTCAGAATATAATTCTGTGGTGTGCATTAGTGTTAGCAAAAAGGTTACAGTCCAAGCATTATTTAAAGGTAGGAAGCTTTTGGTATTTGTGTGGTATATAACCTTTCGATATCCATACCTTGCCATATCGAATCATGTCCTAGTCTCATACATAACTACCTTTCCTGGCATAATTCCTATACCATGTTCTTATCTTTTATTGCTTTGGTTATTACCTCATAACAAAATTAACATGACATGATGCTATGTCAGTGTGTGCATTCAAAAAATAAGAAGCTTTGATAACTATAACATGCCTCTAGAATTTACCACACCTAGTGGTATCTTATTCCTGTTAATGAACTTAAACAACACCATACTGTGTCTTATAAGAATTCAATATAGGGAAATTTTTACCTAAATTTCACTTTGGAAATTATGAAACATCATTTCAAAAGATAAATACTACCTGCATAGATTCCATTAAACGAATTTGATGCTACCTGATTAGTTGATGACAGTAGAAGATTGTATGCCTCTTTTATCAGTCTTATAATCAACATTCCATCTTTCTGTTGCTTCCTTCCATATGCAACAACATCATCAACAACACTTGTAAACATTCAAGAATTCTCTCTTTATGGCTGTCCCAACAAGCCATAACATACTTGCTGCCACATAAATTGCAACAACTTCTATCTCCCAGAATCACTTTTCCTTGCTGATCCCAATAGTCTTCACTTCTTCTCAGATTCCTGAATCTTCTTGTGTTGTCACTGTAATAACCGTGCATGATTATTTCTGACCTGAGCACTTTCTAGAAAAATCACTCTTGGATACCTTTGCATTTCCATCCAAATACTAATGTTGATATTAACCTTCAACTTTTATTTGTTTCCTGGATCCATCTATCCCAACTCATACTTGGATGAATTATAATTCCAATCATGTTGTCTTATAGACTTTGGATCTTCAACATCCATTTACTTTTCAAACTGAAATACTTCAACCATTTCCTGACTGAATACTTTAGTAATTTATTTCTCTTGTACCCTTCTCTTCTCTTTGCCAACTAGCCTCAAACTTGACTTGCATAGCCAATATCTAGCATATTGAAAGGATGCACATATGCCTCCTTCACTAGCTGCACACAATTAATTAAAATTACTCAACACTGTTTTAAATTTACCATTGTAATTTCAAGTGATACTTCCAACCTCTGGAAATGTCACTCCTGGCTCTATGCCACTTGAGATGGATTCTTCTCAGGCACCATCTCTTTTTTCATTCACAATTTGCATAGAACCATTTTCTTCTTCATGGTTCCTTATTGATTTCTCTTCAGAAAGTCATTTCACTTTCAAGTTATTCTTGACTTGATATCTCCATGCTATTGTGCAAATACCTTCAATAATTTTAAAATGTATCAACAATCCTTTACTATTCATGCTATCCCTCCTGGAGTGTTGTCATGCATTCCTATTAGATTGATATCTACCTCATGATTTCTTCTTCCATTATCTTAGGATGTTCAAGGACTTGACTCCATCCATGAATATTTCCTTTTCTACTTTTCATAATTGCAACCACATATTATGATGATATTAATTTTCAACATTCCCCTATTAGTTGGATCCCTCTGATCCAACTCCTACATGACTCAATTATATTTCCAGTCATGTTCTTTGAGTAACCTTGGATATTTAACACCAATTTCTTTCTTGAAGCAATTGATTTAGCCTTTTCTTGACTGATTATATCAACACTTGGATTAGCTTGATGAATTATTACTTTTTTTTTTTGACCCATATAGTTTTTCAAACTGACATGCATAACCGATGTCTATCATGTCATATTTGATGAACTTCATACCATCCTTCCACTATGCATTCTAATAGAAAAAATGGAGGTGCTATCTCCAAAATGTAGGACTGATCTTTGGAGATATTGTCACTCACTCCATATATACACTATATCTTTCTTTATAAAAAAAATAACATTCTGATATATCAATCTATATAGATTAGGTCTTCCCACTATGTACTTTTTTATCTTAACATTCTTCAGTCCTGACCTTCGATCCTCTTGTGAAATATTCTTGAGGTAACATTATGTCCTCAAGTTCCTTTGTTCCTTCTTGATACCAGGTCCAAACTCTTTCATATTCCATAAAACCTTCCTTGTTCCTATGCTTTTCATATCCATATGAAACTATCGTTCATGCATTATCATGTATTACAGATGGCCTTGCCCACCTATCACTCATATTTGATGTGAAAAAATTGTCACTTGGGATGTCTTCCCCGAACAAGAATTTCATTAGGGTTTTCCATGCTGCTTATTGAACCCAACATATGATCCAATAACTTCTTAAAGATCTCAATGTAACATGAAGAACTATATTTGTCCTTATTTCTTCAATATGTAGACATCTCTAGAATTTTTTTGTTTTAAATGTAACCATTACACCTGAAAACAAGCATACAACAAATTCTGTTAGCTAGAACCATAATATACCATTTTGGTAATATATGCACAAATTTCCTTTTATGGTCACCAACAACCTTCTTTCTGACTTCTTGTGATGTAAGCTGCTCAATCCTCAATTATGATGGAATACATGGAATCCTCTTTCCAATACCTTTCCAATGACTGCTTCCTTGCTCAATTCAGAGTCCCGAGAAGAAAGTTATGGATAATTGAAAATTTTCTTTTCTATGATGCAATCCCTGTGCAAATGATCTCTTTCCTATGAGATAAAAGGATCCTAGTTCTTTGCTGAGTCCTATCATAAAGTTATCATGTTTTTAGTACCTCTTCTAATGCAGGTCCGAACCAGATGAAACCCACGAGCTTCCTTCCTAAACCCTTTTCCTTCTTTAACACAATTTTTGGGCACTCAACCCTTCTTCTTCAACCCTCAACCACATTTGACCGCATGTTGTGACCAAGTTCTAGAAGACATGCGCTTATCTGGAGATTCGAGACTTTGAGGCTCCAAAACTTTAGAGTTTCTCTCAACTCCCAACTTCCAATCCCTCGGAGCGCTGAATTGGGGAACTCACGAAGAATGGTGGATCGACGGTCCATGAATTCCCAACATCCAATGAATGAGATCCATTAAGGGACTACAAGATTCAGGAGTTTTCAAAGCACTGCTCCACAGATCCTTCAGAATTTCGGACTGAAGAAATAAAAAACAACAAATAAACAGACCATGCCTTCTTGTTAACCAATAACCACGATCAACTCCGGGACTCCGGGCTTCAGTAGTTTTAGACTATCCACACTCTCAATCCTTTCAGAGTGCCAAGTCTCCAAACTGTAGGATCTGCTACCACGTATCCTCTCTCGATCAACGACTATAATTTTCTTTGCAGCTTCAGGCTTCGAGGATTTCCAAAGCACCTCTCCACAGATCTCCCAGAGTGTTGAATTACCAGAGATCCTCTCCTTCGTCCATGTATCATCTCCCAATCAATGGTCGAGATTAACTCCGGCCTTCGATATTTCTCGACTAAAAGCAACCTGCAACTCAATTCCTCCAGAGTACCAAGTCTCGAAACCTTGGGATATGGTGCCACGTGTCCACTGTAATCAATGGCTGAGATGGACTCCGACCTTCGGGACTTCAAGAGTCCTCGACCCCAACTGATTATGCCTTGAATCCTCCAGAGTGTCGAGTCTCTGGAATACAAGATCTATTGCCACGTTCCCTCCCTCGATCAATGGTGAGGATTTACTCCGCTCTTTGGAGCTTCTGGGGTTTCACCTTCATCACACTTCATTCCTTCCAAATGTCGAACCGATGAATATGGCGATCTCCTTTTCTTGGCTGTCAAACAATTAATGTAGTGACACATGGCCCCACCAACATGCGACACATGTCAGATCCCAATTGGTACTAAGGTCCTGTAAATGGTACAAAAAAAAGTGATATGTGGCATTCTTAGAGTAGGTCCATGTCACCTTAGGTGACATCATCATGCCACATCATATTTTTCATCCTAGGACTTCAACACTTTGAGCTTCAAATTTGTTTAAATCCACACACATTATAACTCTCGAATGCCGAATTGCCGAACAATTGTTTCCCTGAGCTTTGGAACTTTGGGGCTCCAGGACTTCAGAGATTTATTCAACTCATTTCAACATTTCTTCCAAACTCCGAAGTGAATAATCTTTCGAACTATGCTTTCTCTAGAGTTTCGGGACTCCGACACTTCGGACTTCAGAAGTGTTTGGTGTTGATCACTCTATAACCTTCAAAATGTCAAACGTCGAAATTTCAAACATACGGACACATGTCCCTGATAATGGACGGTTCATATTGGTTCCAGAATTCGGAACTTCGAAGAAAACTCTACTCCATGTAACCAAAAACAAACTTTTTTGAATTGCTGAACCACTTGTGAAATCCAACGGTCCGCCTTCTCTCGAATGATCTACGGTTGAGAGTCAATTCGGGACTTCGAAGATTTGTGCTTCGGCCCCTTTCTCAACAAAACTTAAAACTCACCAAATTAATGAAGTCTGAAGGCTTGAGGGTTAACCTTCGTGACCCTTTCCCATATATGATGACTATAAAGGGTGTGCCTTCTTCCGAACAAATTTGATGGGACACATCTAAACTTGGCCAAAATCAATTGTTGCTGTGATTTCTCAAACTGCTATACCTCCTGATTTTTTGAACACAACCAAGGCATTCCCTCAATGCCCTCCTGACACTTTGTAATTTCAATTCTCTGTGGAAGTTTTACTTCAATTCCTCATACATGACCCATCCAAGTTCAATGTTGAAACCATGGGTTTTGATACCAATTTGTAGCAACCCTAGCCACCCAAGCTAGGGCATGCCACCTTAAATATTTCATGCTCTGATACCAATTTGTAACATCCCCGACCACCCAAGCCCAGGGCATGCGACTACAATTATGATCTATTCAAGCTCTGATACCATTTTGTAACACCCCCGACCACCTAGGCCCGACCATGATACTCTAAAATACATTCTTACTGAGCTTCTAATAACCAAAATGTAACATACCCAACTTTATATCTACTGGGCTATGGCACACATAAAATCTTACGGAACATGATACATATATAAATTAATAGACAAGTACATTATGCTAATATACAGATTAATGCGGAAACAACAATAAGCCTACACATACAACATATACAAGAAATACTTATAAATATTACACATGTACAAATACACAACATGTAAATGAACATAGAAATGGTACTTATATTTTTGTAGAAGACCACCAACTATGTGTATACCTTCCATGAACCTCCCAGCCATAGACCACGCTGCTCATCACTCTCAGCAGTAGGTTACCCCCGAGATGGGACTAAACTACACCGAGGTAAAGGGATTCCTAGGCTATGTTGAGACAATGGGCTGCTACACATTCAATCAGTCAATCATGAAGGATTTCCTCCCAGGAGCCAGCTTATACACACAACCTACAACCTCTCATTCCCCACATACCTATCCCACCCCAGGAAGTGTGCCCCTTATCTACTCAACAATACTTTGGCTTCTTGACTTCCCTCCCAAGGCTTCAACAATAGGCTAGACAAGAATTCTTAGAGCACTATAACTACTTCTAGGCTCCCTCTAGGAGAAATCACTTCCCCAACAACCTCTCTCACCTGGAGAGAGTTGCTCACAGGCCTGACAACCCACTTCTTCTATTCCAACAAAATCTGTCACCTGGAGAGAGTTGCTCATAGGCCTGGAAACCCGCTTCTTCAATCCATGAGCCTAACAAATTGCCACTTGACTCCCACTCCTGATCAACCAGCAACAGGCTCATGTGAAGGCAACAACCGAAAATGGGTAAGGAAACAAAATATGACAGCAAGCCATGTTCAGTCCATGAACTACGTTGGCAACAATAGCCAACCGTTAAGACACAACAAGGGCTTAGGAAAATACAAAAGCGTCAAGCTTCCCGGGAAATACATAATATAACTCAAGTATAACTGCGGGTTCCAGAGGTGCGTGCATGATAATAGGTCAATAATGGAGGTCATGGTTCAATGCATGAGTGCATGGGAAGCCTGTCCATAATGGAAAAGAACCCCCAAGAATGACGAGTTTTCTAAATATAACTACATGCACCAAGATTGACACATGGCTCTCTTGGATCCTGTTCCTCTCCACTTGGATTTTGTTCCCTTCCCAAAAGAAACTTACGTTAACACAAGTTATTTCCCAAACCTTAGTCTTTTAGGATAATATTCCATTAGAGATAATCCCTCCAACTTATACCTTTTTCCTAGCCTCTTAGCCCCTTCGCTTTCCCTACTTGGTGGAGCTTAGTGCTCCATTCTCTTTTATTGTGGTCGGTCTACACACAACGATGTATTTAATATTAATGATATGATTATTTACATATAAAAAAATAGGCTCATTGGCCTTTAACATCTAGGCTATGAAACATGTTACATTTATAATTACAAATGGGGATTGGTCTTTGGATATTACACTAACCCAATCCTATTAACCCTAAATAGCTCCTAAACTAACCCTATACTAGGCCTAAAAATATGCCCTAACATTATACTAACCTTGGTGCACTTATTGAGGTAACTAGGGCCTGATTTGATTAGATACATTTTTTGAAATAAGTCTTTTTATGTTACATCCATAAGGCTGGTAATTTCACTGCAGAAACCCTAACCTAAAATCACTCATAACTTGTGTTTTCACCGTCAAAAGTTGCTAAGAATTTGCCAATTTATTCTACTTTCTTTAATACAATTTTTGAGTGGTTTCTTTGAAAGTTTTAGTGGATGAATTCACTTCTGTCACAACAATTTTTCTACAGACATAAGGCTGAAAAATACTTTTGCATACATATTTTATGACAACCATACTTCATTGCTTAAGTCTCATGCTATAGACAATGAAATTTTGTAGTGTTTATCTACCTTGTTTCAAGAATTTTTCATTTGACTTTGAGCAATCTTTCTAGAATATTTAGTACTTGTTTTACTACTGATATATACTGTCATTCATTTCTGAAAATAAGGGACATCAATCCTAGCTTGTTGATCCAACTAACATATTACACTACATAGTGGGTTTTCTTGTGTCTCGGGTAGGTACCAACTTCTCAGCAATTCATCCAAGGCTTTGGCAACCTCAAGACAACCTAAGAATCATTATAAATGTTCCTTTTTCATATAGAATATTGAACTTTAGGGGCTTCACTCTTTCCATTTCCATTTTCCCCTTCCATTCCCCCTAGGGTCATCAAGATCACCTCCCTAGAGTGACATAGTCACCCTTGAAGCAAGGGACCCATATGGAAGTGGCATTGGGTATAGTTTCCTTAATTTGTCACCACTTGATGGTTGGGTTGAGATTTTACCAACATACAACTTGTGCGTTAACATTTTTGCGCCACTTTCGAGGAGGATTTTGAATCCTCTTAGGAACCCTAACGACACTTTGGCAAGCTATCCTGAAGCCTATCCATTATATTTCCTGGAGAAACCACCCAAGGGAAGTTCCCTTTCCACCTTTCTGGATGAGATCTTATTGAATCTCATTTGGAAACTCCACCTCCCCAGAACCCACTTTTCCCTTTTCATCCATTGATGAGCCTTGAGCTCATATGACAACTTCATTGAAGTATTGCTATAAGTGATGCAAAAATGGATCTTTGGCGCTTTCATGAGGCATATAAGTCCTTGGTGGTTGAATATATTGAAGGATATCCAAATAAGTTCCCTATAAACCAATTCTATGTCCTCCCAAAGTTTGATGGTAATCCATTGTTGGTCGTAGCACATGTTGTTGAATTTACTAGATGCATCTAGTATGAGGGTGTATTGCATGAGGATGTATTCCTACAGTTGTTCTTGTTGTCCTTGGGGAATGAACAAAGGGATTGGATCAAGAATTATTGCAAGCCAAGAAGTATATCTTCTTTGACAATTATCATTAGAGAGTTCCTTAAATGTTGGGGACCAGAAACTCAAAGTATTAAAGATACAATTCAAGACTTGGAGGATGCTTTTTCGAGAGAAGGTTTTGACCTTGATCCTATTTAAGGCTTGAGAGAAATGCTTCTTCCATAGTTTGTTGAAAAAACAATTGAAAGACAATAAGTTGACAAGAGAAATGAGGATAGTTTTGAGTGCCTCAAGGAAAGCATAGAAGAAGATGACAAATTTTGTGAACAACTGATAGAACTTTGTCCTGACAAGGAATTTATGGCTAAGATCTATCAATAAAGAGTGGAGTAGTATAGAACCATCATCAACCATAATGAGGAAAGTCCTACCCTAAATTCGGCTTGGGAAGTGGCCATTGCATATTTTTGAACAATAACATTATACGACAATGTGACTGAGAAGTATGGGTACCAAGAAAACTTCCAAACCGACGATGAACCACTCTCCATGCCTAAGGATGTCTACAAAATTGTTAGAGATCAAGATCAAGATGATGTGTTCACTGATCCTATTTATGAAGAAAATCTTGAAGAATATCCTAATGAAGAAGATCTCGATGAGACATGTGATGAAGATGAAGTATCTTCCCTTCCACTTCATGAGGACATCCATACATCTACTTCTCCTGCACATCAAGAAGATAACATTATGAGTTATAATCCTTTTGAAAACTTTGATGATGCTTTGTTCCATGAATTTGGAAATGAAGAACACTACCAAAGGGATCTCAATGAAGTTTCTTTTTCATAAGTCCTGAACGAGACTTTGTTATCGACTTTCTATTTTGAAGAAAATGAATTTCTCCAGTCTTGCGAAGAAGTAATCAACTCCTATGATGTAGATGAATTCATAGAACAACCCCTAGATATAGTTGAAGATCACATTGATGATTTCATACAGAATGGGATATGTAGATGGGATTTGGGTTGTTTCATGTTTTATGGAGATCCTGTCTACGACATTGAAGGAGCATCTCAGATAAAGGATACATAAAGCATTTCCTCAGAGGATTTTTTTTTTATAGCCGGATGGTCCATATATGTGCCAAACTGATGATGATATGGTTATATATTTGTTCCATCCATTCAAGGATGATCCAACACAACATTTTCATGATGATTTTCAACCATCCCTTGATACATACCCTTTTGAGGATGAAAATTTGTTCTATGAAGACTTTCAACCATTATGCTAAGATTTTGATAGACACCAAGTCGTGTCCTGCCCAAGACAGTTTGAGGTCCACACTACAAAAAAAAAGTACATTTATGTTGAGACTTTGGTCAAGGATATGTAGACAAATAATAGATGTTCCTTGAGTCCGACGAAGGAGTTTCTCTCTAAGGATGTGCCTTACCTTGTTTCCTCTTGTTTGGGAAATCATAGGGTTTTCTTTGGATCTCTTGTCCTTTCTTAGCCTTCAAGGATGAGTGATTTTCTGAGTGAATATGAAGAAAATCCGTCCTCTATATATGGTATCCATATTCAGATATGGATTGATCAGGCTTGTGGCTGCACTTTCAGATGGGATGATCAGGCTAATGGTTTTTATTTCTAGCATGATTTCCTCCCTCCCACCCATCTCAATGAGTTTTATTTCATGATCGATTATATGTGTGTTTATACTCATGATTATTATGTGCTTGAATTATATTTTTTGTATTTCACGATTAAGCACAAGGGGAGATACTTTGATGAGGTGACCATCTAGTTTCACTGGTTGTATGACTTCACCTGACATCATTTGTCACCTAATATCTAGGGCCCCCAGGCCCCAGGTAAGTAGGCAAGTCATTTTTCTTTCATTGCATTTGCATCTTGATTACTCATATTAGTTTAGATGCATTTCATTTTCATTTTTATCTACTTGCATATTTATTTCATGCTTAGTTTAGAAATTTTTGAAAAAAATGCCATTATTTTTCTTTTCTAGATTAGATTTATTTTGGATTTTATATGGATAAAAGGGTGATAGCACCATCCTAGATGCTCTAATCCCTTTGTTTAAGTTTTGACAAGCACAAGACTACCAGGAGATGTTTCGTTTCTCATGCACTATACGATGAGCACATGTCCCCAAGTAGGAGTGAGATGTTATCCCCATTTTGTGGATAACTATGGATATTATGTCTCGAGGTCCTCATGTTGCAAATATGGAGTGTCGAGAGACTACATGACTAGAAGTATCCTTTTGCATAGATGGTGACCCTTCTCACCACCACAAAGGTTGTATATTTTTAGATGGCATCCACCACACCAACTGGCTTCCGAGAGGCAACGGGCCTTGCTCCATGAGGTAAAAGCCATGTATTATGGTGAGTGTCATTTCAATATTTGAGGAATTTGAGTATGTTTTATCCTAGACTTCTTTATATTTCATGACATATGCTTGGACATTATGCCTTTTTCCCTGCTTCACCTTGGTGGTTGACATTGTTCCCTAGTAAGTGGTCTTCCTTGGGGATGGGTTTTCTACTAGGAACTCCCTTGAATATCCATTGTACCATTCCCGTCCGTAATTACCACTTTCCATCATTATTTACACCCATTTCCTTATCTCTTGAGATTTTAGGGTGTATCGACCCAATAAGGGGTTGTCCCTCATTCTATGGGAAGAAGGGGTTGAAGGCCCAGAGGTATTGTTGTTCGGTAAAAGATAAAATCCTATGTATAAACCTTCTATATGCTTCTCCCAGGGATCACCCAAGAAAGAAAAGAGACACTTATCTTTGAGAAAAGGGGGACCCACAAGAAATCTGATTATGAATTCTTAAAATTTTAGTTGGAGGATAAGAGGTGTCATCACAAGCCGACTTATCATGTTCATGGATATCTAGTGGTATGGAATTACCATCATCTGGTCACCAAGCTAAGGTAATGGATCTCATTTGCATGGCTGGGAGAAAGGGGATCTCATCACGAGCCAACCTTCTCATTTCTGCTAGGTATTTGTGGGTGACATTGTCATTATTTGGACACCACGCCAGGGCAGTGGCCTTCAACTTGTCCTTAAATTATGAAGAAGGGAAAAATGATGGGCTTGGAAAAAGTGCATTGCAAACGAAGGTACCACACACCCTCTACAAAGGAACCCATGAATGAGACACTACAACCCCTTGTATATCATGAACCCCATGCCCATTGAGTCTTGAACCTTAAACACTTCACCTATTTTACATGGCTTAGAGAGGGATATCTTGGAAACTCTCCTTGTCCTAGGGAAACATCTACCCAATAGGACACCTCGTCAACCCTACCATATTCAAGCTTGAAAATTCGCATAATTTATTTGAGCACTTGATTGTTTGACAGGGTAATCTTTGATGCACATGCTTAGGTGGCTCATTTATTGACTTGATTTTCTTGTTATGATATTTTGACTTGATATCCTTGGAGGGCGTGCTTGTTTGTCTTTGCATGTCCTAGTTGGTGGACATTTTTGGAGGAACAAGCCTAGCTTGGGATTCCATGGGGCTTGAAGCCCACAGGTTGGATTCCAAGGGCCCGCTTTCCAGATGAGAGAGATGAAACTTCAAATACCTAGAAGACATGGTGGATGGCCTAACCTATCCCTCACATGCCAAACATTTTTCCTAGGAGAGGCAAAACTGTTGATTTTTCAATGAGCAAGGTTAAGAATGAAGCTCATTCCATTTTTATCATTTAACCATAACCATTATTGTTGGAGCAACCAATATCACAAGAAGAAGCACCATGCACAAGAACACAAGAAGTATCCTGGGAAACCCTTCTCAACAAGGGAAGAAAACCCAACCAAATCCTTTGCTATATTCTTCAAGAGAAAGACCTTCACCACCAAGAAAAACTAGCACACAAGAGGGTGATAAAACCCTAGAATACTAGCACCCAAGAGAGGTGCACACTTTTCCCAAGAAGGTGTAGTTGCTGAAATTTCCAAACTCACTCGAGATATGTTATTTCTACAATGAGGAGTCTACCTTTACTTATACTAAACTGAACTTGTCAACATAAGTGTCTATTGGCACAACATGGATGACCTCACTAGCTTATAATATAATTAATATCAACCAGATTAATTATCTTTTACATTAATTACTAATCAAATTAAGGTGGGGCTAACCTGTACCCTTTACATTACAATTAGGGTTACAGGTAGGCTTGACTCTTGAACAATATAGAAATGGATCTTATACACCCACTAGTTCTCATCCACTAGGGGCACATCCACAAGGATTTCCATATCTCTGGCTCACTACATTACATAGAAGAACCACTTCTTCACACGTTCACCCGTGCTTGTCCACATACATGTCCACTCAACATATCTTCTTTCCCACTGCATTACACATGAGAGTCATCTGGAGTTTCTCATCAACTCTTCTGCTCAGAGGATGCTAATACATCATATTCATTTCTGTTCTCATGACGATGCACCCAACACTTTGGGATTTCACACATTCACCTTGTGCTCAACCACATGCACATCCAACTCTGCAGATCACTTTTCTCATAGGAGAATCATCTGGAGTTCTTCTCAACTCTCTAAATGGAGGAGGTCATCTCTACGTTCCAACTCCGTATCAGATAGGAACCACACACCCTTTCTCAGGGGCTTTCTCTCAGGTTTGTAAGCTAGAAAAAGTCTCACACAACTACAATGGTCAACATCTCATAGGTTTGTATGCTGGAGAATGTCTCACATATCTGTAATCATCAACAAAAATGTCACCCTTAGAGGCATGTCATCATCTAGAGGGGATAGGGTTTGGTCGTGAGGTTGATATGCATTGGAACAAGGATGTTTTGAGGAGTTTGAGGCTTTGACCATGAAGGAAGTAACTTGGATGCTTGACATGTGGATTTGGAAAGCCTTTCTATACTCCTCCATCACCAATGACTTTCTCCTAGTGCCAAAACGTCCCCTAAAGGGGTGATGTCTTTCTAAATTAGGGTTTTCTTTGTGTGAAAAAAGTGAAATTAAAGTGATTTTTTTAATATTACTTTGTAAAAAGGGGAAAGATCAGGGTTGTTGACCCTTAGTATTGTGTTTTACCCTAAGTTATGTGGAAAAACTATCTTAGTGACATTTTGTATAAATAAGATATCATAAGATTTCATTTGAACATAAATCTCCCTCTTGTGAGAAGTACTTGGACTGAAATTTTTGCTACACTTGGAGTATTTTGCCTCTTGTGCTATGAATTGATGTCTATTGGTTATGGTTATTGATGATGATGATTCACTATCTCTTGGAGGTCACTTCTAGCTTATTTTGGAGGTTTACTTTGGCATGTTAAAAGGATTTTCTCGGATTGGTATGTTTTTTTACTTTGTTTTTGTCATTGGTAATTTAAGTTGAGGTTGCTTTGGCTAAGGATAGATAGGGAGTATAAGGATATAAACCCCTATACTAGTTTCCATCATAATTATCAAGATTATAAAGTTATTTGCAAGGGTTTTGTTGAGGAAGTAAGAGGATTTACACTCCTCAATTTCAAACCATAGCTAGGATAATTACCTTGGTAGGTAAGAGGATTTACACCCCCTCTGGGAGATATTCATACTCTCTGCTCAAGAATCCCCGAAGTGTCGGAGCTCCAAATTGTTGAAGTGGGCCTTCACTGGCACGTCACTTCGCGAGCTCGCTCATTCATTAGGTTTTGGTCCATAACAAGCACAGAGACCTGAAGTCCTGAAATGTTTAATGAAAAGATATAGACAATCCCAGGTTAATTAGAAATAAGCATGGTTAATGACTTCGCGAGATTATCACTCCGGAAAATTTTCATCCAGAGCAAACACAGTTCCCCGGAGCTCCAAACATTGAAAATCTTGAGATGTGTGGCATTCATCTATTGAGACACGTGGAATTCATCTTTTGAGATGTGTGGAATTGGTACGTCATCTGCTCATTTTCAGGTGACACATGTCACTCTCTTTTTGTGACACGTCAGCTATTGTGACATCATATGGCCAGGACAGATCCAGGAGATCGCCACTTTGGAATATTTCAATCTAGATAAAACATAGTTTTCCGAACCTCCGAAACAACAGAGCCCCGAACTTCCACGTCACTCCGCAACATCGCCACTCTGGGAGATTCTCAAACTTTGCATTCAAAAGATCCTAAAACCCGAAGAGATGGAGTCCTAAAGTCCCAAAAATTTTAAGGATAAATATAATCTCGGGTTATGTAGAAAACAATGTTGGTTAATGACTTCAAGAGTTTGGTCCTCCGGGAGATATGTATACTATGCACTCCAAATCTCCCGAACGCCAAATTTATGAAGTGGCTTATCCTCATTTATTGCATATTTTTAAGTTTTTAAATGGTTCCAAAACAAGAATGCCAAGCCAGTCAAAGGAATCATATTTCTCATCTGACATCAACTCGATGATAATCAATAGGTACATAAATGAAGCTTCAAATCTATAACCTGCAACACCACAACTAGGAATTAGAGAAACTACACACCTGGGTTGCAGAAAGAATATCAGAGACTCCAGAAAAGCACCATAAGACTTACTTCTTCCTCCCTAGGAGATAAGTTGAGAAAGAATGCCGAAAAACCATCCAGTTATCTCCAAGTGGCCTCCAAAAACGCACGTGGATTCCAATGCTTGATACATAACTCAGTTCTGTCACTCCTAGTCATTTTATATCAAATCACAGTTCACTCTAACATGTGCATCGGTTTGGTTTATTACTAGTAGCAATTTTTAGTTGTTTAAAAGTTCTAGACTATTTAGATTAAGTTAATAAGGGGTCTTTTCTGTGTGATAATAACCATTCTTTTTTGATTAAGTCAAGATCATATTATACCTTAATGTACTCCAATAATGTTTTAGTTAAGTTAATAAGTTGTTTTACAACTAGTAGTGTAGAGTTAAGCCTTAGTTCCAGATGGACGAGAGCCTCTACAACTGTGATAAATATGTTGTTTTTGTATGTTTTGAGGGTTTAGGTTTTGGGAAAAGAATATCAATACATAATCTAGTCAACCTTGTTCTATGCATAGGTTAAATCCCTCTACCTGGTGAATATATTCTTTATGACAATGTTTTTGTCCAAATCTACATCTGTTTTTATCTTATCTTGAATGAAATTTTTGATTTGTGAGAAGTACATTTCATTTCCTTCAGCTATTGTACAACTTGTCTTTACTAATATGAAACCTGTGAAACAACAAATTCCATGGTGAAGATTTGTTTTTATTGCAACCCGTGGGAGTAATTTTGTTTTTGATACACGTTTAATGTCTTGAAATGATATTTTAAGTATTAAACTTCTTTCAACAGATTATTCATTGAGTGGTTTTTCGTTTCCCTTTGTTTTTACCTCTATTATTTCACTTGTCTATCATTTGTGTGCCACCATCCAAGGAGGACCCTCATACATATCATTTTTCCAACCCCACCATGCTCTTGTATTGGTAAAAACAACTCACTAATTGACCAACAAAATAAAAAAACCAACCATTCTAAACTTGAGGTGGCTTAGCTTTGCCCTTTAGCAATCAGGTGCAAACTTTAGAACCAAAATATTTTGGCGACGTTGCTAGGGAATGAAGTAACAAAATATCTTTCCCTAGAAGAATGAAAATGATAATATCTTACTTTTGATGATGAACCAATATTATACACCTTCAGACTACCATGTTTCACCTTGCGACTCCACTGAGTAAACTTCACAAAATAAATACTGGCTCCCAGAAAAGGACTCAAGAGATCCAAATATGAGCACATCAAGCCCACTTAGGATCAACCCAACCCTGAGAAGGACATAGTAGTCTCTGAGCAAAAAATGCAACTAAGAAAATCCACCTTAGCTCAGAGATATACCTCACCCCTCAAGGGTAAAGTTTCACCCAAAGAGTCCACTTTTATTCATTATAACAAGCAACTTGAATTTGCTAGCCCCGAGAATCATAATTCCAAGGAAACTCAAACACCTTCAGCCCCTGCCTCTGCTTCATCATCTAGTCCAACATCCACCCCTGCATCCCCAATCAATCTTCAAATTCTTGTTTCCCAAACAATGGCTGTTAATAGGATGGATGCCATAATTGCTGCCAGATATGCACCCCTAGTTTTTTTTGTAGGCTTGCATGCACTCCCAGTCATAGATTGCATGAATTATTTACCAAGATATAATGGGGAAGGGGATGTGATAGTTGAGGAACATCCAATATCCTTCTACAAATTTGCAAACAACTTTAACATTGACTATCCAGATGTGTGGATGAGGTTGTTTGTACAAATCCTTGATGGGGAGGTACGAAAATGGTTTTGGGGCCTCCCTCCAGCCTCCGTTGCAAATATTGATGCATTGGATACATATTTCATAAAGAAATGGGGAGATAGAAGGGATTATCTATATGACATCAATGAGTTTGGGGCCCTTAAGAGAAAAAATGGTGTTTCTATTTCAGATTTCACCAAGAGATTTAATAAGATGTATGGTAGGATCCTAGATGAGATAAAACCAACTGAAGCCTCCGCAAAGATCACTTATGCCAATGAATTTGATGCAAAATTATCTCTTCTATTGAGGGAGAGAAGATCCACCCCTTTGTTTTCCATGCAAGAAACAACCATTGAGCACTAGAAATTTTGGGTCATTTTGCGACGACTATTTCGATGCTCTTGCGACGTTATGACATGGATATTGTGACAAATATTGGGTATCCCAAACATCGCTTCATGGAACGTGGCACGTGCGACGAACCTGACACAACGTTGCAAGAGAGACTACACTAGGAAGTTTTCACAAAAGCAACAAAGAAGAAATACCATCACCCGAATGACTAAGTAGGGAAATCGTAGAAAGAGCGACAAAGGAGGGAAATTGTCGCAAGAGAGACTAGCGATGAAAATCGCCGCAAATGAGATAATGTAGAGATATCGTCACACAAGTGACATGAGAGAGAGATCATCATACATAAGAGGAGCGTAAAGGAGATTGTCACGGCGACCTTAGTAGATTATGCAGAGAGAGATGAGCAAAGGAAGAACAAAGTTTGTGGCCAGATCCAATTATCGGTCGCAAGAGTGATGAGAACATGGTATATTGTGAAAGTGCTATACAATTTTTTAGTAATTTGTATAGAAATTTAGGTAATATTTCTTGAATTGTCTCTCTTGCGACTGACATATTTATTTAAAAAAAAAAAAGAATTGATTTTTTGAGCAAAGAAAAATAAAATTTGATTTTTGAGCCAATTATAAAAGAATTTTGAAGGCGAGCTCCAAATTCCCAAACATCCATAGCATTTAATTCGGCAAAATTAGGAATAAAACTTCAAATTTTAATATTGAACTCCAATATACCCTAAGAAATACTAAAACATATAAAAACTATATGTCACAGTGAGAAAACAATTAACTGTGACATTTAAAAATAGTGGTGTTTTTAAGCACAAGGAAGGAAATGTTCTCTAATTTACAACAATGCCATTAGTTATTTTGTTGTACTTATGATACTAGTGCACAACTTCCTACTCTATTTTCACCTTTCAGAGTTTTTAACCTATGTTTTGATATGAATCTGAACAATGATTTGATATTTCAAATCTGATATGAAAGACATCAATGAAAAGTCTATCATCTAGGCATCCAAATTTTACACAACTTGTGTACTAAAGTGGATGAATGATGAAACAATAGTCCTAAAAGTCAAATATATTATTTTCTGATGTTAGTTTCCTTCCCTGTTTCCTGAGACTTCCCCATTTCTTGGAGTTTCCCACATTTTGTGTTGTTTTCTTTTAGATGTCTAGCCCATGTTTCCTTCTCCGTGTAGGTTCCATTTACAATTCAAGGACATACGGTTGTATATAAATAATAAAACGATATTTTTCACAATAAATGCAAAATTTAAATTTATATATGGTAGGGCACATGTAGAACCAAGACACAATATTCTATTTAACTATCCAGATTATGAATCAAGAGTTGCACACAAAGAAAAAGAAAGCCTTTTCCAAAACTCAATACTCTTGTCAATGGCATGTCAGGAATCAATTATAGTTGTGTAGTGGATAATTGAATTGACATGACCTTTTCTACAATTTTTAAAGATGACAAGATCAAAGTTAAAAATAACAATTAAGGTTTAACATGGTTTCATATATAATTAACATCCCATTATAAAAAATTGGAGTGCATTGATGGGGGTCATAAATAAACAAAATTAGTGATTTTAAAGTGAAGCACAACTTTTGGGTGGTATATCTATACTATATGCATGCACATAATGGGGAAATATCTATGATAAGTTGTTTTGGTCAATTTCAAGGTTTAAATAGGTCAATTCCAACAAGTTTGAGGTCATGTTATGATGGAAAGGGGCTTCAAATGAGGGTTATGCATGCCAATTGTGATGTATTCGTGTGTAACTACTAAAAATGGTGCAAGTGAGAATTTTTAAGGTGATAACACCCTCATCCTAAAGACTATATCCTTTTTTAAGGTGATAACACCCTCATCCTCAAGACTATATCCTATTGATGAATGTCACCTACAATTATACATGTGTAGGATTTGTCAACTATTTTGGGTGAAACAAGGTGCTATGATTGCACACTAAGGAGGTCATACAAGTGAAGTTGTTGCATGGATAGAGTGTTGGTAAGCATGTGCAACATAAGAAAATTGTTTCCATGCTAGGAACCAATTGGTCCTAGTAGAAGGAGGTAATTCACACATCCTCTTGTGGAATTTCTACATGATAGCATGGTTTGTTAGATTCACACTGAACAATAAAACCAAATTTCTACTTGGATTCGTTAAATTCCAAGATAGATTGTATCCAAGTCTGAAAATACAAGAGACTTGCACTCTAAATATGGGAATGAATTATGAGTGAAGAGTTGGATCTTAATATTTTTTATAGCTTAGATTCAATGAGGATACTTTTGTAATGAAGGAAAAATAAAGATAGGAACTAGAGATAAATCCATAGCAAGAACTCGAGCCAGTAATGAAATCCAACATTCATAGTTAGATCCATGTTCAAGAGAAACAAAAAGATGGCACATTGTTCTAGATTGGTCCTCTAATATTTTGGAGAACAAAAAGCCTCTCAATGGGGAGGCATGATTTGAAATGGATTTGAACACGATAATGATTGTAAGAATCAATACCTATAAGTATAATTTAAAAATTAATGAAGGTTATATAATAAAGGACGATGTAAATTTTATAAATTAAATGAGACAAAGAAAGAAAAGTAAAACAAAATAAAATAGAAAAATGAAAATAGGAGCAAAAAAGAGAGAGAGAAATGGGAACTAAAAGGTCGGTCTCTTGGCCTTCCCATTACCCCCAATATATCCTATTCGTCCTTGTGACACGACTCTCAAGGGATATTTTGGCCAAAGAGGAAAGTATGCACAAAGATCCATGAGTTACATTGTAACAAAAAATTCTCAAAATGAGAATTGAGTAACCATTGAAATTTGTTTTTCCCATTTAGGTTTGTAGAGTAAACATTATTTCATTATGTGACATCTCATTTATGTTAAATTAATGGAATATAAGTTGGATTGGAGTTTAATTAAAAGAACAACCAATGTCCTATACAAAAGTCACTGAAGATGAGATATTAACATGCTATGTCTCATATGCAATATGTAGAAATGATGGAGGAACTAGTGAGGGAAATGGATCCACTTGCTAATATACCTTTGGCATATTAGTAGTATGTTGTTTTAGTGTGGGATGCAAGAGGAAACAATGTTACCCTTGTGGATCCCTTTGGAATATTAGTATATGACCCCTTTGGCATATTAGTATTATTTTGTTTGAGAAAATTTGCTGGTAGTGAGAACTCTTGAGCAGAATCAAGCTTGCCTTGATTGTTTTGTGGGACTTCATATTTGAAAGTGAAATTTTGGGAGCTGACGATTGGCATTGTTACCAGGGAAAAAGTTTGATTCCCTGGATTCAATAGATTTGGTATAGCATGGTGTTGGGAAGTCGTATTTCTTTGAATCATTAGTTTCCATTTGCTTGTATTGAGGGTGAGAGAAATAAATGGTATGCAAGGAATTTAAAGGTCTCACATGGTAACTCCAATTATGGAGCACATCCCTTTGATTGTTATGGATAAATTTTCTCTAGTCTAGGAGGATCAAGATCTTGACTACTATAGTTTTGTGCAACACAAAAGAGATATTGATGGGGGCGGTGAGCATAATATTTAAGGATTGAAATAATAGAATTGTATAGAACCCTAAGAAGGGGAGTCTTTGTAAAATCATTGTCAATGGACAATTATATGAGGATCCTCTATATGCCATTTACTACCCTGATTATGAAGAAAAACATCATAATTTAATTTTTTTGTTCGAGATGACTTTTAACATTGTGTTATGGGTATGGGAGGTCATCCTAAACACATCTAATGCATGTCTTGGGGCTTCAAAAACCATAATAATTGTTGTGATAGTGGGTTCCTTTCCTAATATTTCCATTGAAGGTTTAGTTACAAGTTTTGCACTATATTCAGGGTGGTTTTTGTTGCTACTTGGTTCTCCTCTTTTTGTATGGAAAATCCTAGAATTTACAAGTGGAGGCATGGAGTTAGTTGGAGAAGATGATGACATCTCATGCTCTCTTTTATTATCCGCAAAAGTTGCATTATTTTCTTACTTATTATAGATTAGGTGACATTCTATCACAACTCTCTCATTGTAGTTTATTTTTTTGACCTCATCAATGGTGTTGGGTTCCCTTTATCTTGGTATTGGTTCATAGGCATAAGGTGTTGGCTCAAAGCCTTTACATTAAGCTCTAAGCATGATACTAGGGTTTTGGGTCACTTCTTGTGATTTTTTGTTTTGAGGGTGTGATTATCCCACACACCTTATTGAATATATGTGGGGGATAAACTGGGGTTTTCTCATAGACACATTTCTCCCTTGCACATCAATGAAGTTTTTTAAAGGGAAAAATTAGTTGACATATGGTCAAAACTCTCTCATTTTCGTTTATTTTGTTTTCTTCATTGATGGTGTTGGGTTCCCTCTATTTTAGTAGTGGTTTGTAAGATGTGTGGAAAAAACTTGGGAATTTACAGTAATGAATGGGATACTAATGATCCCAATATTGAAATAAAAAATGGAGAATGTGAACATGTTCATGGCATGTTTCAAGATAAAAATGGTATGGCATGTGATGCTCTAGAACTTCATGATAGCATTGATCTCTCTTTGTCTTCAACTATAGTACAAAATTAAGGATATATTGCATCTAACACTAACCATGGGTTCAATGATAATCAAATTATTGGTGCTAAATCAAAGTGAAAGGAAATTATCCTTCATCTATGCTTAATGAGGTTATGTGAATCAAGTATGATATTTAAGAACATGAGTGGAAAGTAATCGAGGCCATAACATTGGTTTCTCTCATCAATGACAAAATTATGAAATTTGTCCATGAGGAACTAACAAAGGAGTTTGAAATAATAGGTTTACATAGGAAACTATAAGAAAAATATGATTATGACCTAAATAAAAATGCAACACTAGGTTTTGAGAAAATAAAATTATAATAAAGAAGGAGCCATTAAAGATTTTTGTCGTTTGTATTTCACTAGAATTCCAAGGTACCCAAATTCATGTCTATCTGTATGTATATGGATGAAACTCAACCTAAGATTTCGAGGTCAAATTGTTACATCTATATTTTAACATGTGAAACAAAATACATGAAGAAACAATCCTTAATGTTGTTGAAGAAAAAAAAAAATCTCATGGAACTAAAAAAATTAAATTGTTGCCAAAATTGTTCCCTCAAATCGACAAAGTGAAGATTGGAATTTATGTCAACATTATAACAATAAGTTTTTATATTATGAACCTCTATATGGATTAACATGATCATGAGAGGATTAAAGTAGGAAAATATGAAGAAAGTCTTGAAACCTTGAATAACCCTCCACATATAAATTGACAATGACAATGTGATTTTGTTTCTTTTTCATGTGAGACACAATGAAAAGAAGGGTAATTCTATTATAAAATATTATAAAATGTTTGACATCTCCATTTCCAACCCCTCATGTTGTAGAAGAAACAAAATAAATTTCATGGAACTAAAAACATTAAATTGTTGCCAAAATTGTGCCCTCTAATTGTCAAAGTGAATATTGGAATTTATGTCAACATTAGAACAATGAGTGTTTATATCATGAACCTCTATAAGGATTAACATGACCATGAGAAGATTAAAGTAGGAAAATATGAAGAAAATCTTGAAACCTTAAATAAACCTCCACATATTGTAGACATGAATATTGAGATGATGCACATGTGAAAGAGTAAATGTTTGACATCTCCATTTCCAACCCCTCGTGTTTAATCCTTAATGTTGTTGAAGAAACAAAAGAAATTTCATGGAACTAAAAACATTAAATTGTTTCCAAAATTGTTCCCTTTAATCGACAAAGTGAAGATTGGAATTTATGTCAACATTATAACAATGAGTGTTTATATTATGGACCTCTATATGTATTAACATGACCATGAGAGGATTAAAGTAGGAAAATATGAAGAAAGTCTTGAAACCTTGAATAACCCTCCACATATAAATTGACAATGGAAATGTGATTTTGTTTCTTTGTCATGTGAGACACAATGAAAAGAAGGGTAATGCTTAGAACAATGAGTGTTTATGTCATGAACCTCTATATGTATTATAAAATGTAAATACATAATGAAATAAGGGTAATGCTATGAAAAATATTTATAAAATGTTTATTGCCATTTCCAACCCCTCATGTTTAATCTTTTGAAAATGTTGAAGAAACAAAATAAATTTCATGGAACTCAAAACATTAAATTGTTGCCAAAATTGTGCCCTCTAATCGACAAAGTGAAGAAGATTGGAATTTATGTCAACATTAAAACAATGAGTGTTTATATCATGAAACTCTATATGGATTAACATGACCATGAGAGGATTAAAGAAGTAGGAAATATGTAGAAAGTCTTGAAACCTTGATAACCCTCCACATATTGTAGACATGAAGATTGAGATGATGCACATTGTAACAATGAAGTTTCATATCTTAACATGACCTTTACAATGGTACAAATATGACACAAAACAACTTTTGGGTTCAAAAGTTATGGTTAAAATACAAAAATATGTGTTTCACAAGTTGCAAAAGATGCATGTTGCATGTCACACAAAGTTCAAAGTTCACATATCACACGTCACACCAAGTTCAAGTTTGCATGTCATGTGTCATATCAAGTTCAAATTTAACACGTTAGATCAAGTTCAAATTTCATATGCATGAAAAATATTCTTTTTTCATGTTGCATATCACATGTCACAACATTTTCAAATATGGATGTTGCATGTCACAGGTTTGAAAAATGCATGTCACAAGTTGTAATATTTTTTAGGTTCTTTTTACATCTTCCAAAAACTTATTATTTCATATTCCCAAAATTTATTTTGCATGTTGCACCAAGTTTAAAGTTTGCACGTTGCTTGGAAAAATGCTTGCCACAAGTCACATGTCAAAAGACTTTCAAAATTTCATATATCATGTCACAAGATTTTGGAAGTTGCATGTTGCATATTCAAGAAGTTCTATTTGTTTCCTAGACTCCATGGCCCAAGCACAAGGCAGCAAGTCTTGCTTGGATTCTCACGTTATATATTAAAAATACAAAGAGAGATTGTCATTCTTAAAAAGAGACAAAGAGAGATACAATTTGGAACTCTTGGAAACCACAATTCATATGCATGAAAAATATTCTTTTTTCATGTTGCATATCACATGTCACAACATTTTCAAATATGGATGTTGCATGTCACAAGATTTTGAAAAATGCATGTCACAAGTTGTAATATTTTTTAAGTTCTTTTTACATCTTCCAAAAACTTATTATTTCATATTCCCAAAATTTATTTTTGCATGTTGCACCAAGTTTAAAGTTTGCACGTTGCTTGGAAAAATGCTTGCCACAAGTCACATGTCAAAAGACTTTCAAAATTTCATATATCATGTCACAAGATTTTGGAAGTTGCATATTGCATATTCAAGTTCTATTTGTTTCCTAGACTCCATAGCCCAAGCACAAGGCAACAAGTCTTGCTTGGATTCTCACGTTATATATTAAAATACAAAGAGATTGTCATTCTTAAAAGACAAAGAGATACAATTTTGGAACTCTTGAAACCCACAAACAAACAAGCATGTAAAATTTAAATCCAAACTTGAACAATTCAATCTCTTAAATTTCACGTTTACCAATGCATTCAAATCGCTAGGATGATATCCATGGAGCCACAAATTGATGCAAAAATTGTATGTCAAGGCCAATAGAACCAATATAACCAATAGAACCAAGAAGTATTGAATCAATATATACCAAGTCTAAGAGACGCTGAAATTATCATTAAGTGTATAACAAAATTACAATCACAAATATATACAAGCCATAGAAATAGCCTTGTTTATATTATCAGATGACAAAGTACCCATAATGTCAATGCATTATATGCATCATTACATGTTCAGCTATATAATGTACCTCTAACTGTCTTATAAAATTATTACACATCATCAATTTTTTTTAGTCTTGTTTTGTGTTTTCCAAGTCTTAAGTAATTCATCCATCTCCATGTCTTCGTTTACTGGGTGCTCTTCAACAAATAATGTTGTTTCGGTCCTTTCACACCGAGTGCGTTTGGTATCGTACCCACAGCGTGGATGCTGCTGTGAGGGGCCATCACCTACAAAAACAAAAAATATTAAATTTATATGACCAATTTTTAAATATCATTGAAGTAGTTCATTAATATTAAAAAAAAACTCTACAATGTAATTATTTACCTAGTCCTCTAGTCGACACTGTTGGAATGAATGCCGGTCTATTCACCTAATATTCAGGTTAAGGAGGATAAACTATGAAATTCTCTGTCATTGAAACGTCAAAATTTTCAAGTACATAATTATTAAGTATATGATTAATATACAACCATTTTACCATCGTGGGCCTTAGTCACATGAACATATTGGGGATGCACCCCACTGGGATGGGGATGCTGGGGAAAACCATGATCTTCTACCTGCATTTCACTATCAACACTCTGTTGTCCAATACTAATGGTTTTGTTGATAGTTCTTCTCTCCTGATTAAAACAAAGTAAGACATTAAATTATGGACGATATCAAACATTTACGTATTTTATAAGTAATAAAAGGTTAATGTATTTTGCATCATCAATGATCCCCTTCCACTCCCTCTATGGAATTGAGGAAGGATGCTCATACCTAGGATTTCCTTCCAAGCTTCGTCTATAAACATCCGACGTATATTTTAAATATTCGCCCGTTGCAGAGGTGACCACCTTTTTATTGAACGTGTCTACTCCAAAGAGGCCTTCAAGATAATCCATAAGTTCTTTTTTGAGTTTGGAATTTTGGCAATTCCACCTCATGCGTAAGTTTTCCCCAAAAATCAACAAGGCCTTGCTCTCTAGGTGCCTATAAAAATGGTCATTTCCTACACACAAAAACATATGATCATTAATTTAAAATTAATAATCTAGATGATTTGTGTATGAGATGGACAACATTAAACGATTAAAATATGAATTAAAACTACCTAGGAGTCTTGATTTTTTTAATGGAATTCCATTATCGTCGACCAAAAATGAGCACGGAAGGGTCCTCGTGCTTGCCACATATCTAGCTCTAGGAAATGAAACCATGTCAACCACATCACCAGACTCATCTCTACCACCATCTCTAGACTCTGACCGATGTGTGGATTTCTAACAGTGCGTGTCATGGCTCCTATCTAAATCAAGTGTGGAAGTTGGAGAAGTAAATAATACTCTAGCAGCTGTATGATCGCTTGCATCAGGACTCTGTAGCGTCTCTGTAGTGCTACTACTACCAACACCGGGCTGAATAGGCTCCAAAAATCTCTTTATAAAAAAGAAAATGTTTTTTCGTGAGATAATGTAAAAGTTAAAGAACAAAGTTTCATAATTGAACATATGAGTACATTAGAAAAAAAAAATTTTAAATTACGGTTATTACCTTATATGTGTTAAGTTGTGAAATAAGGAGATTGATCTTTGCTAGGACATTGGGAGTTTGATATGGACGATCTAATAAGCTAGCAGGTTCCTTGTTCGCTTTAATGATATTTTTTTTTATTAATACCATCAGATCAGGGGATGAATACAACCCCTCCTCATCGGTGGAATCATGATCAACATGGCCTTCCAACTACATATAATTTCAACAAAAACAATGTTATTTTAGTAAAATTATATAAGCAAATAATAAAATTCATGTAAAATGAAAGTGGAAATTGATAATCATTTACATGTTTTGTGGCTGGCCCTTTTCCACGATCATCCTACCACATTATAATATAATTAGAACCCCCGAATATTTAAAAAATTGTTAACGATAGAAAAAAAACTAATTGCCACCCAAATAAAATCAACCTCAATGATCAAGCTCCCACATTATTATAAAATTGGGACCGTGAAATATTTAAAACAATGTTAAATATAATACAAAAATATAATCCAATAAGTAGAGGTTTCTTAAAGAGGTGTTGCATAAGTACCCACAAACTATTAGTCGATGTTTCTATTTGATTCAAATGGTAATCCACTAATAAATCTTCCACGAGAGCTATCTTTTTTATTACGCATAGGACTACCTGATTCTCTTCACATCCTTCATATATGGAATTTGGTTGCTTGTTTGTTGTCTCGGGTTGTGTTCTTTTTTTTATAAACCCTGCGATATTGCCGAAAGCTTTAGGCCTTCCATCAATATAGATAGTCGCTCCCTTATTTTTATCCCTTTTTATTATTTGTATATAATTTGAGGTGAGTGCATATCTTCACATACTTTGCATGTACCGGACTAGCCACATCCAATCATTATAATTCTAAAATGGTCCAATATAGTCCATCAATTCAATTACTTTATTTTTTTTACAATTATTCCATCCATGGAAAATATCCCCAAGCCATGCAGGGAGTATGGTGCAATGCGATATGTCCTATTGTTGACAATGAAGTCAACATCTATAGGAGGTAGTTCCTTAGGTACCCATTTTTTCACCAGATGTTTATACCTGCATGGAACCTCTATGTATCCTATGCTCTCATCATCATAAGAGCATGATCCTCCTTCGGAAAGAAATTTTTTTATGCGTCTACAAAATTTTCTTTTGACTTTTTCACCTCTGGTCCTTGTTTTCTTATCATATCTACTAAATGCAGTCACATTTCCCTCTATTTGTCCTAATCTTTCCTCACTCGATGAAGAAATATATGACAGGTACCTATTTGGTTGTACCTTCAGTTGCTTGTGCACATGTTGTTATTGAGTAGTCCATCATCATCCTAATTCCAATTTATGAACTTTTTTTTCTATATTCAAAGTTCTAAATAATTTTTTTATATCTTTAGTTTTGGATGCACAATTAGACTAGGGTGAAATTACCAATATTATTAGGGGAACTCATGCATGCAGTGGATTCCCAAATTAGTGAAGGGTATGAATCTCTAGGTGGGTGCACCTTAATTCAAATCACTTATCCATGCAAGCAATATGCATTATGGTTAGATTTCACACTATGGAATAGTGGTCAACCACCCAATGTAATGTGATGTCCATCTTTATTTTGGACATAGTAAGGACATATTAATGTGATAACACTAAGGAAATGATAAGTTTATCATATGGATCCAAGAAAGAAATAGCAGTAGGGTTGTTGTTTGTTGGATTTGTGCAAATTAGAATTATTATAAGAAATGTCCATTGAAGATGAGGGTCAATGCTGTGGAGTAAGAAATCAAACCATCAGTTGGCATGTTGAAAATCTTGGGTGCTTTAGTTGGAAATATGTCTAAGGCAAGCCAAGAGTAGAACTATACAAATATTAGTTTTGTTCAAGACAAGAGTATAACTTTACAAATATTAGTTTTGTTCAAGCCAAGAGTAGAACTATACAAATATTAGTTTTGTTCAATCCAAGTTGAAGAATAAGGTAGTTATGGCAATGGTTAACAATAGCGCAACCCACATTTTTATGTAGGAAGTAGTGATTGTTAAACTCAATGTGCAGTTGAAATTAGTGCAGTCTTTTTTCAAGGCAGTAAACTCTAAGACGGGTAGTGTGGTTGGCTTGGCTAAATGAGTCAACTTATAGCTTGGACACTAGAGTGGAATTACTAGTTTCAAAGTGGTACCCATGGATGACTTTGAAGTTTCAAAGTGGTACCCTGCATGATCTTCCTTCTTTGTCTGATTTGTCGAATCATCTTATTGATATTCAATATCATCTTCTTCCTATAAATGAATATAATTAATTGGCCTTCCTTTTGGATCATATCTAACAACAAATGACCAATCCCTCTCACCTGGAACATTTGAGTAAAATACCTATTCACATTGGTCTGGAAAAACATAGCGATCATGTCCTCTTTAAAAAACTGTTGTTTTAATCATTGGAAATTCGTTGGCATGTTGAATAACAATTATTTTCTCATTGTGTTCATGCATTCATAACATATACCATTTGACATCGAACATAACTAATTTGAAGGAATTAAAGTCACACTCAATTATATCGTTTAAATACCCATAGTATCTATTTTCAGATTCTCGGGGATGTATGCCACTC